>VIBL01000374.1:0-272736 GCA_008271625.1 Lutraria rhynchaena
TTAGTGAGGGTAATTCTTGAAAAAAGACCGTACATGATCGAGATTCTGTTCTTAACGGTCTTTTAATCCAATAAGAGCAGATCTCTCATTATTTCGGCCAAAGAATTCCAAATGCTAAAATCCCAGTATGCATGCAAATTGACTTTTACCAAACCCCGTATCGTTATGAATAGAATAGAAAAAGAGATTATATAACTTAGATAATAAGTTCATTCTTGACATGTCTGTAGACAAACGTCTCGTTGATAACGAAAGTACTAAACATAATGAATCTGTAATTTTGAGTTTATCCATTCAATAAACAGACACAGCATTGCGAACTCGTTGTTCCAATTAGGGCGGTCAGGCAAGTATAGTATCATTGAATCTTTCAAGTGTTTGCAATTCGTGCCATTCCACGAAAACGTAGGAACAGACAAAATGTCGCGAATTCGTGAACACAATAACCTGGAGCTAGAAAACTATAATGACATTATTGAATTCAACTGATTTTAAGAGTTGAAACATCACTAGTTATCTAGGATTTACCGTAGGCAACTTACTCTGTACGTCACATGATGCAGCTTTAAACTCGCCAGGTTTCATACACGTGGCATTTCCATCCAATTGTAAGGTTCCGCTCATATTTAAAGCAAACCCACTCTTACATGTGTATGTAATGGCGTCGCCGATGCTGTAAATATGTTTAACGGCATTGAAGACTGCTTGGTTGTCTCTCATTATCAATCGTGGTGCATTGCATGCTGAAAAAATTGCATTGTCAGTGAGGAAAATTATACAGTTGTATGTATGTTCTCGCATGTCAATGTTTCCGAAATTTATTTATTTTTTCAAGCCAGCTCTGTACGCCCGATCGGTAGAACTCTTGAGCAGTGAACTTGATATCAATGTCTCGATAACCGACCGTAGTACGAGTTAGTGAGGGTAATTCTTGAAAAAAGACCGTACATGATCGAGATTCTGTTCTTAACGGTCTTTTAATCCAATAAGAGCAGATCTCTCATTATTTCGGCCAAAGAATTCCAAATGCTAAAATCCCAGTATGCATGCAAATTGACTTTTACCAAACCCCTTATCGTTATGAATAGAATAGAAAAAGAGATTATATAACTTAGATAATAAGTTCATTCTTGACATGTCTGTAGACAAACGTCTCGTTGATAACGAAAGTACTAAACATAATGAATCTGTAATTTTGAGTTTATCCATTCAATAAACAGACACAGCATTGCGAACTCGTTGTTCCAATTAGGGCGGTCAGGCAAGTATAGTATCATTGAATCTTTCAAGTGTTTGCAATTCGTGCTATTCCAGGAAAAACGTAGGAACAGACACAATGTTGCGAATTCGTGAACACAATAACCTGGAGCTAGAAAACTATAATGACATTATTGGATTCAACTGATTTTAAGAGGTGAAACATCACTAGTTATCTAGGATTTACCGTAGGCAACTTACTCTGTACGTCACATGATGCAGCTTTAAACTCGCCAGGTTTCATACACGTGGCATTTCCATCCAATTGTAAGGTTCCGCTCATATTTAAAGCAAACCCACTCTTACATGTGTATGTAATGACGTCACCGATGCTGTAAATATGTTTAACGGCATTGAAGACTGCTTGGTTGTCTCTCATTATCAATCGTGTTGCATTGCATGCTGAAAAAATTGCATTGTCAGTGAGGAAAATTATACAGTTGTATGTATGTTCTCGCATGTCAATGTTTCCGAAATTTATTTTTTTTTCAAGCCAGCTCTGTACGCCCGATCGGTAGAACTCTTGAGCAGTGAACTTGATATCAATGTCTCGATAACCGTCCGTAGTACGAGTTAGTGAGGGTAATTCTTGAAAAAAGACCGTACATGATCGAGATTCTGTTCTTAACGGTCTTTTAATCCAATAAGAGCAGATCTCTCATTATTTCGGCCAAAGAATTCCAAATGCTAAAATCCCAGTATGCATGCAAATTGACTTTTACCAAACCCCGTATCGTTATGAATAGAATAGAAAAAGAGATTATATAACTTAGATAATAAGTTCATTCTTGACATGTCTGTAGACAAACGTCTCGTTGATAACGAAAGTACTAAACATAATAAATCTGTAATTTTGAGTTTATCCATTCAATAAACAGACACAGCATTGCGAACTCGTTGTTCCAATTAGGGCGGTCAGGCAAGTATAGTATCATTGAATCTTTCAAGTGTTTGCAATTCATGCTATTCCACGAAAACGTAGGAACAGACAAAATGTCGCGAATTCGTGAACACAATAACCTGGAGCTAGAAAACTATAATGACATTATTGGATTCAACTGATTTTAAGAGTTGAAACATCACTAGTTATCTAGGATTTACCGTAGGCAACTTACTCTGTACGTCACATGATGCAGCTTTAAACTCGCCAGGTTTCATACACGTGGCATTTCCATCCAATTGTAAGGTTCCGCTCATATTTAAAGCAAACCCACTCTTACATGTGTATGTAATGACGTCACCGATGCTGTAAATATCTTTAACGGCATTGAAGACTGCTTGGTTGTCTCTCATTATCAATCGTGTTGCATTGCATGCTGAAAAAATTGCATTGTCAGTGAGGAAAATTATACAGTTGTTTGTATGTTCTCGCATGTCAATGTTTCCGAAATTTATTTATTTTTTCAAGCCAGCTCTGTACGCCCGATCGGTAGAACTCTTGAGCAGTGAACTTGATATCAATGTCTCGATAACCGTCCGTAGTACGAGTTAGTGAGGGTAATTCTTGAAAAAAGACCGTACATGATCGAGATTCTGTTCTTAACGGTCTTTTAATCCAATAAGAGCAGATCTCTCATTATTTCGGCCAAAGAATTCCAAATGCTAAAATCCCAGTATGCATGCAAATTGACTTTTACCAAACCCCGTATCGTTATGAATAGAATAGAAAAAGAGATTATATAACTTAGATAATAAGTTCATTCTTGACATGTCTGTAGACAAACGTCTCGTTGATAACGAAAGTACTAAACATAATAAATCTGTGATTTTGAGTTTATCCATTCAATAAACAGACACAGCATTGCGAACTCGTTGTTCCAATTAGGGTGGTCAGGCAAGTATAGTATCATTGAATCTTTCAAGTGTTTGCAATTCGTGCTATTCCAGGAAAAACGTAGGAACAGACAAAATGTTGCGAATTCGTGAACACAATAACCTGGAGCTAGAAAACTATAATGACATTATTGGATTCAACTGATTTTAAGAGTTGAAACATCACTAGTTATCTAGGATTTACCGTAGGCACCTTACTCTGTACGTCACATGATGCAGCTTTAAACTCGCCAGGTTTCATACACGTGGCATTTCCATCCAATTGTAAGGTTCCGCTCATATTTAAAGCAAACCCACTCTTACATGTGTATGTAATGACGTCACCGATGCTGTAAATATGTTTAACGGCATTGAAGACTTGTCTCTCATTATCAATCGTGTTGCATTGCATGCTGAAAAAATTGCATTGTCAGTGAGGAAAATTATACAGTTGTATGTATGTTCTCGCATGTCAATGTTTCCGAAATTTATTTATTTTTTCAAGCCAGCTCTGTACGCCCGATCGGTAGAACTCTTGAGCAGTGAACTTGATATCAATGTGTCGATGACCGTCCGTAGTACGAGTTAGTGAGGGTAATTCTTGAAAAAAGACCGTACATGATCGAGATTCTGTTCTTAACGGTCTTTTGGTCCAATAAGAGCAGATCTCTCATTATTTCGGCCAAAGAATTCCAAATGCTAAAATCCCAGTATGCATGCAAATTGACTTTTACCAAACCCCTTATCGTTATGAATAGAATAGAAAAAGAGATTATATAACTTAGATAATAAGTTCATTCTTGACATGTCTGTAGACAAACGTCTCGTTGATAACGAAAGTACTAAACATAATGAATCTGTAATTTTGAGTTTATCCATTCAATAAACAGACACAGCATTGCGAACTCGTTGTTCCAATTAGGGCGGTCAGGCAAGTATAGTATCATTGAATCTTTCAAGTGTTTGCAATTCGTGCCATTCCACGAAAACGTAGGAACAGACAAAATGTCGCGAATTCGTGAACACAATAACCTGGAGCTAGAAAACTATAATGACATTATTGGATTCAACTGATTTTAAGAGTTGAAACATCACTAGTTATCTAGGATTTACCGTAGGCAACTTACTCTGTACGTCACATGATGCAGCTTTAAACTCGCCAGGTTTCATACACGAGGCATTTCCATCCAATTGTAAGGTTCCGCTCATATTTAAAGCAAACCCACTCTTACATGTGTATGTAATGACGTCACCGATGCTGTAAATATGTTTAACGGCATTGAAGACTGCTTGGTTGTCTCTCATTATCAATCGTGTTGCATTGCATGCTGAAAAAATTGCATTGTCAGTGAGGAAAATTATACAGTTGTATGTATGTTCTCGCATGTCAATGTTTCCGAAATTTATTTATTTTTTCAAGCCAGCTCTGTACGCCCGATCGGTAGAACTCTTGAGCAGTGAACTTGATATCAATGTCTCGATAACCGTCCGTAGTACGAGTTAGTGAGGGTAATTCTTGAAAAAAGACCGTACATGATCGAGATTCTGTTCTTAACGGTCTTTTAATCCAATAAGAGCAGATCTCTCATTATTTCGGCCAAAGAATTCCAATGGCTAAAACCCCAGTATGCATGCAAATTGACTTTTACCAAACCCCTTATCGTTATGAATAGAATAGAAAAAGAGATTATATAACTTAGATAATAAGTTCATTCTTGACATGTCTGTAGACAAACGACTCGTTGATAACGAAAGTACTAAACATAATAAATCTGTGATTTTGAGTTTATCCATTCAATAAACAGACACAGCATTGCGAACTCGTTGTTCCAATTAGGGCGGTCAGGCAAGTATAGTATCATTGAATCTTTCAAGTGTTTGCAATTCGTGCTATTCCATGAAAACGTAGGAACAGACAAAATGTTGCGAATTCGTGAACACAATAACCTGGAGCTAGAAAACTATAATGACATTATTGGATTCAACTGATTTTAAGCGTTGAAACATCACTAGTTATCTAGGATTTACCGTAGGCAACTTACTCTGTACGTCACATGATGCAGCTTTAAACTCGCCAGGTTTCATACACGTGGCATTTCCATCCAATTGTAAGGTTCCGCTCATATTTAAAGCAAACCCACTCTTACATGTGTATGTAATGACGTCACCGATGCTGTAAATATGTTTAACGGCATTGAAGACTGCTTGGTTGTCTCTCATTATCAATCGTGTTGCATTGCATGCTGAAAAAATTGCATTGTCAGTGAGGAAAATTATACAGTTGTATGTATGTTCTCGCATGTCAATGTTTCCGAAATTTATTTATTTTTTCAAGCCAGCTCTGTACGCCCGATCGGTAGAACTCTTGAGCAGTGAACTTGATATCAATGTCTCGATAACCGTCCGTAGTACGAGTTAGTGAGGGTAATTCTTGAAAAAAGATCGTACATGATCGAGATTCTGTTCTTAACGGTCTTTTGGTCCAATAAGAGCAGATCTCTCATTATTTCGGCCGAAGAATTCCAAATGCTAAAATCCCAGTATGCATGCAAATTGACTTTTACCAAACCCCTTATCGTTATGAATAGAATAGAAAAAGAGATTATATAACTTAGATAATAAGTTCATTCTTGACATGTCTGTAGACAAACGTCTCGTTGATAACGAAAGTACTAAACATAATAAATCTGTAATTTTGAGTTTATCCATTCAATAAACAGACACAGCATTGCGAACTCGTTGTTCCAATTAGGGCGGTCAGGCAAGTATAGTATTATTGAATCTTTCAAGTGTTTGCAATTCGTGCTATTCCACGAAAACGTAGGAACAGACAAAATGTCGCGAATTCGTGAACACAATAACCTGGAGCTAGAAAACTATAATGACATTATTGGATTCAACTGATTTTAAGAGTTGAAACATCACTAGTTATCTAGGATTTACCGTAGGCAACTTACTCTGTACGTCACATGATGCAGCTTTAAACTCGCCAGGTTTCATACACGTGGCATTTCCATCCAATTGTAAGGTTCCGCTCATATTTAAGGCAAACCCACTCTTACATGTGTATGTAATGGCGTCACCGATGCTGTAAATATCTTTAACGGCATTGAAGACTGCTTGATTGTCTCTCATTATCAATCGTGTTGCATTGCATGCTGAAAAAATTGCATTGTCAGTGAGGAAAATTATACAGTTGTATGTATGTTCTCGCATGTCAATGTTTCCGAAATTTATTTATTTTTTCAAGCCAGCTCTGTACGCCCGATCGGTAGAACTCTTGAGCAGTGAACTTGATATCAATGTCTCGATAACCGTCCGTAGTACGAGTTAGTGAGGGTAATTCTTGAAAAAAGGCCGTACATGATCGAGATTCTGTTCTTAACGGTCTTTTAATCCAATAAGAGCAGATCTCTCATTATTTCGGCCGAAGAATTCCAAATGCTAAAATCCCAGTATGCATGCAAATTGATTTTTACCAAACCCCTTATCGTTATGAATAGAATAGAAAAAGAGATTATATAACTTAGATAATAAGTTCATTCTTGACATGTCTGTAGACAAACGACTCGTTGATAACGAAAGTACTAAACATTATAAATCTGTGATTTTGAGTTTATCCATTCAATAAACAGACACAGCATTGCGAACTCGTTGTTCCAATTAGGGCGGTCAGGCAAGTATAGTATCATTGAATCTTTCAAGTGTTTGCAATTCGTGCTATTCCAGGAAAACGTAGGAACAGACAAAATGTCGCGAATTCGTGAACACAATAACCTGGAGCTAGAAAACTATAATGACATTATTGGATTCAACTGATTTTAAGAGTTGAAACATCACTAGTTATCTAGGATTTACCGTAGGCAACTTACTCTGTACGTCACATGATGCAGCTTTAAACTCGCCAGGTTTCATACACGTGGCATTTCCATCCAATTGTAAGGTTCCGCTCATATTTAAAGCAAACCCACTCTTACATGTGTATGTAATGACGTCACCGATGCTGTAAATATCTTTAACGGCATTGAAGACTGCTTGGTTGTCTCTCATTATCAATCGTGTTGCATTGCATGCTGAAAAATTGCATTGTCAGTGAGGAAAATTATACAGTTATTTGTATGTTCTCGCATGTCAATGTTTCCGAAATTTATTTATTTTTTCAAGCCAGCTCTGTACGCCCGATCGGTAGAACTCTTGAGCAGTGAACTTGATATCAATGTCTCGATAACCGTCCGTAGTACGAGTTAGTGAGGGTAATTCTTGAAAAAAGACCGTACACATTCAAGTGTTTGCAATTCGTACTATTCCACGAAAACGTAGGAACAGACAAAATGTGATGAATTCAATAATTCAATACAATACGTTGTAACATGAAAGTCATGAGAGTAATTCACTTTTTTCTGTTATCTGACTTGTAATTAAGCAATTCGAAATTATAAATCGATATTCTTGTTGATATTACGGACGCACTAGTTGTAGATTTGGGTTTGGTACTGGTTGTTGATGTAGCATTCGTTGTCGTACCATTTGTTGTCGCTGTTATTGTTGTCGGAATGGTTGCTGATGTCTTACCTGATTGTGAAGGAAAAAGTAATAGCAATTCGTGATTGTGGACTACATAGTTTTCAGCAGAATTTCATTACCTGCAACCATATTTTCAATTCAAACGATTCGATCCCTCGCATATAGATAATATGACAAAATCGTTCATCATCATTCATGTAAGTATAAATACGCTTCATTTTTCTTAAAACTCTACAAAGATCAAAATACAAATGAAGTTCACGTGGATATCACTGAAATGTCCCATGTGGTTTCGTTCCTCTGTACAACATTTGTATACAGAAGCGATCGTTCTACAGAAAAAAATATGAAACAAATCGGAACATGAAGTAATAATTTAACCATGTCTAATAGTTCTTTCGTTGTTCAGTTATTTTGTAAACCAATTGCTATTTAGATAATGAAAATACATTCGTTTGTTAAATTTGTTCTCCTAGTATGGATTCTTGAATTTAATAAATCATCAGGACCATAGCCTATGCATGATTCTATAACAAGATACAGTGTACGTATTTAGACCTGTTGGTGTATTATGCGACGTTTTAGGACGTTCTTGAATTGGCGGGTTCTATATTTGGCGATTTCCTTCTTTAAGACTGCCAAATTTAGAATACGCCATAGAAACGAATGATACAATTCTGGAAAAGGATATTGGTAGGAAACGATATTTTCACGAAAGTCGATCTTTAAAAGATATTTTGACACATCTTCATCAGATGATGATCACTGATTAACAAGTTTTAACAAGTACTTATTTGCCATTTAATAATTTATATTATGATATTTTAAGGTTTGAAAAATATCTTTAAATGCATATATTGATTTTCATTGATATCAAAATGCAAAATGATAATAAATGCGAGGCACAATGTACATGTTGCTACATGAGAGTCAATGATTCACTTTTCACGAAATTGTAAATCGACATACTTGTTGATATTACGGTATTATTATCCATGTGATAAAAGGAAATGACTTGTGATTTTAATTACATGAGTTACTTGATTCTTTTTGTTATTGCGCGTAGTGTTTATTATTTGCGATGCTTTCTATTACCGGGGTCAAAGTTTGGCTGAATTGAGATGCTGGACGTCTTAATAAAACACCCACGCCAAAATTAAGACATATACAATATTTCACGTCAACCTGTTAATAATAAACTAAATGTTAAACATTAAATGTGGATAGAACGCTCTACGTTACAACATGGGAATGGATATTATTTATCGTATAAATTTTAATTAGAGTTTTCGAAATTGTAAATCGACATACTTTTTGTAGTTACGGAGGATACTTGTGATTTTGTTGTTGACGCACTGGTTGTTGACATTTCATTCGTTGTCGTAGAGCTTGTTGGCGCAGAATTTTTTAACGTAGAATTTGTTTTCGCAGCATTTGTTGTCGAAGCATTTGTTAACGTCATACCTGATTATGAAAGAAAAAAGATAATAGCGATATGTTAATGCGGACTACATAGTTTTCAGCAGTTTCGTTTCCTGCAACCATATTTTTAAGTTTGAAGTTTCGATCCGTCACTTATAGATAATATTATGCAATCGGTCTCGTGTCTGCAGTTGGAGTGATTTGGTCAGAGTTTTTGTCAAAAGTACAGGTGCTGATAACTTTTCCAAATGTTTATAGCAATAATCTTAAGCATTATCAAAATATTACATTCTATTATTTGCAAAATTTGCCAATATCACTACCTCTACTGCTTTAAATTACTGATCCTTGGCCGTTATTTACCCACGCATTCCATGCATAATACATTTACATATCTTATTCTTCCTTTATTACAGTCTCATCAATATACACATTCATAATAAAATGCATTAAACATGCCTTTATGTACATCGTCAATCAATGAGTAAAGTTTTAAGATACTAAATACATGTATATCGCACAAAAAATAACATTGTAACATTCGTTTGCTGATATAGTATTATCTTATCAAACATACAAGAAACGCATATAAAACATATAAAACCAAGAATAATCGCTAATCGAACGTTGACATAGCACCAAAACTATACGTATAGATATTACGTGGTCAATGGGAAAAACACGATTAAAAATTAAAGAGAACGGTGTGTTATCACATCCGGATCATATACGACACAAATGTGTGGAATACCATGGCTTCATTGTCCGTTTTGGTTGGTAAGACATATATAATTAGTTGTTAAATAGTTACATCCTAGTGTCTTTTTACGACATCCAAGACAGTGAATACATATACAAATTACATAATTATAAAAAAAAAATAGTTCGGGACGCTGTACATAAATATTTTCTAGTGACAACCGGTAGGAAAGATATGTGGATACTGGCGTCGTTCCTCTATACAACATTTGTATGAAATATGACAAAATCCGAACATGAAGTAATAATTAAACCATATTCAATAGTTCTTTCGCTGTACAGTATCTTTATAAACAACTGCCATCCAAATCGTGAAAATAAATTCAGTTATTAAAGTTATTCTCATGATATGGATTCTTGAATTTATTAAATCAACAAAATCATATAAAACGACGTACAATATATATATGTATATATGCTTTAAATAAATTCATTATTATTAGTAATAAACAAATAGAAATACAAACGGATTAAATAATCTATTAAGAATTATCGATATCACAAACCTACACGTACAGTATTTCACGTCAACCTGATTATAATAAACTAAAAGCGAAACATTTATTGTGGATACAACGCTGAACGTTTCAACATGAGTGTCAGTAATTCACATTTTCTGTTATCTAAATTGTAATTAGGCATTTCGAAATTATAAGTCGACATACTTGTTGATATTACGGATGCTGCTGGTGATGATACAGTTGTTGACGCATTGGTTGCCGACTTGGCATCGGTACTGGTTGTTGACGAAGCACTCGTTGTCGCAGCATTTGTTGTCGCAGTTTTTGTTGTTGCTGGCGCCATACCTGATTGCCAAAGAAAAAATACTAACAATTCATTAATGTGAACTACATAGTTTTCAACAGTTTCATTTCTTGCGACCATATTTTCTAATCAAACGATTTGATCCCTCGCATGTAGATAATATAACAAAATCGTTAACCATTATTCATGTAAGTAATAATACGCTTCATTTCTCTTAAAACTCTACAAAGATCAAAATACAAATGAACTTCACGTGGATTTCACTGAAATGTCCCATGTGGTTTCGTTCCTCTGTACAACATTTGTATACAGAAGCGATCATTCGACAGAAAAAATATGAAAAAAATCGGAACATGAAGTAATAATTTAACCATGTCCAATAGTTCTTTCTTTGTTCAGTTATTTTGTAAAACAATTGCCATTTAGATAATGAAAATACATTCGGTTATTAAATTTGTTCTCCTAGTATGGATTCTTGAATTTAATAAATCATCAGGACCATAGCCTATTAACAAGATAGAGTGGACGTGTTTAGATCTGGTGGTGTATTATGCGACGTTTTCGGACGTTCTTGAATTGGCGGATTCTATATTTTGCGATATCCCTCTTTAAGATTATCAAATGTTGAATACTCCATAGAAACGACTGATACAATTGTAGAAAACATTGTATGAAGTATATTTGTATAACACGATATTTTCAAATAAGTCCAACTTTAAACGATACTTGTGACATATCTTCAGCAAATGATGATCACTGACTAACACAAGATTTAACTAATATTTATTTGCCATTTAATAATTTCTATCATGATATTTTAAAGTTTGAAAAGTACCATTAAATGCATACATTGATTTTCATTGATACCAAAATGAAAAATGATGAAAAAACGAGGCGCAGTTTACATGAATATACGTATTAAGTAAATTCCTCATTATTAATAAGCAAATAAAAATACAAACAGATTAAATAGTCAATGAAGAATTATCAGTAACACAAGTTTACACATTGGTATACACTATATCATTCATGTGATAAAGGGAAATGACTTGTGATTTTAATTACATGAGTTACTTGATTCTTTTTGTTATTGCACGTAGTGTTAATTATCTGTGGTCTTTTCTTTTACCGGGGCCAAAGTTTGGCTGAATTGAGATGCTGGTCGTATGAATAAAATACACACGCCAAAATTAAGACATATACACGTCAACCTGGTAATGTTAAACTAAAAGCGAAACATAATGTGGATACAAGCTGCACGTTGTAACATGAGAGTCAGTAATTCACTAATTCTGTTATCTGACTTGTAATTTTGGCAATCCAAAATTATAAATCGACATACCTGTTGATGTCGTGGACGTCACTTGTGATGCTACTGCTGTTGGTGCATTGGTTATTGTCGTAGCTTTCAATGTCGAAGTATTTGTTGTCGTTGTTTTTGTTGTCGTCATGGATGCTAGCGTCGTATCTGATTGCGAAAAAATATCAGCAATTCGTTAATGTGGACTACATAGTTTTCAGCAGAGTTTCATTTCCTGCAACTATATTTTCAAATCAAACTATTCTATCCGTAGCAATTAGATAATATTACAAAAACATAGGGATCATGTAGGAACCTATTACTCTCAAAACTCCACAAAAGTCAAAATACAAATGAACTTCGCGTGGAATTCACTAAAATATCCCATATAGTTTCTTTCCTCTGTATGGTGTTTGTAAACAAAAGTGTTCATTCGACAGCTGATTGTGAAAGAAAAAAGTAATAGCAATTCGTCATTGTGGACTACATAGTTTTCAGCAGAATTTCATTACCTGCAACCATATTTTCAAATCAAACGATTCGATCCGTCGCATATAGATAATATAACAAAATCGTTCATCATCATTCATGTAAGTATTAATGCGCTTCATTTCTCTTAAAACTCTACAAAGATCAAAATACAAATGAACTTCACGTGGATTTCATTGAAATGTCCCATGTGGTTTCGTTCCTCTATACAACATTTGTATACAGAAGCGATCATTCGACAGAAAAAATATGAAAAAAAATCGGAACATGAAGTAATAATTTAACCATGTCCAATAGTTCTTTCTTTGTTCAGTTATTTTGTAAAACAATTGCCATTTAGATAATGAAAATACATTCGGTTATTAAATTTGTTCTCCTAGTATGGATTCTTGAATTTAATAAATCATCAGGACCATAGCCTATTAACAAGATAGAGTGGACGTGTTTAGATCTGGTGGTGTATTATGCGACGTTTTCGGACGTTCTTGAATTGGCGGATTCTATATTTTGCGATATCCCTCTTTAAGATTATCAAATGTTGAATACTCCATAGAAACGACTGATACAATTGTAGCAAACATTGTATGAAGTATATTTGTATAAAACGATATTTTCAAATAAGTCCAACTTTAAACGATACTTGTGACATATCTTCAGCAAATGATGATCACTGACTAACACAAGATTTAACTAATATTTATTTGCCATTTAATAATTTCTATCATGATATTTTAAGGTTTGAAAAGTACCATTAAATGCATACATTGATTTTCATTGATACCAAAATGAAAAATGATGAAAAAACGAGGCGCAGTTTACATGAATATACGTATTAAGTAAATTCCTTATTAGTAATAAGCAAATAAAAATACAAACAGATTAAATAGTCAATGAAGAATTATCAGTAACACAAGTTTACACATTGGTATACACTATATCATTCATGTGATAAAGGGAAATGACTTGTGATTTTAATTACATGAGTTACTTGATTCTTTTTGTTATTGCACGTAGTGTTTATTATCTGTGGTCTTTTCTTTTACCGGGGCCAAAGTTTGGCTGTATTGAGATGCTGGTCGTATGAATAAAATACACACGCCAAAATGAAGACATATACAGTATTTCACGTCAACCTGGTAATGTTAAACTAAAAGCGAAACATATGTGGATACAAAGCTGCACGTGGTGCACTGGTTATTGTCGTAGCTTTCAATGTCGAAGTATTTGTTGTCGTTGTTTTTGTTGTCGTCATGGATGCTAGTGTCGTATCTGATTGCGAAAAAAATATTAGCAATTCGTTAATGTGGACTACATAGTTTTCAGCAGAGTTTCATTTCCTGCAACTATATTTTCAAATCAAATGATTCTATCCGTAGCAATTAGATAATATTACAAAAAACATAGGGATCAGATAGGAACCTATTACTCTCAAAACTCCACAAAAGTCAAAATACAAATGAATTTCACGTGGAATTCACTAAAATATCCCATATAGTTTCTTTCCTCTGTATAATATTTGTACACAAAAGTGTTAATAATACGGAAAGAATCGAAACATAAAGTAATAAAACCATGTGCATTAGGTCTTTCGTTGTATAGTTGTCTGTATAAAACAACTGTTGTCTTGATAGTGAAAATACATTTCATCATTAATTATAGTCTCATAATATGGAGGTTTGAATTAAAAAAAAAAACATTAAAATCATAGACTATGTATGAATATATGCGTAACGATAAGTACACGTCTTTAGATCTGGTCGTGTATTATGCGACGTCTTAGGACGTTCTTACCATTTAATAATTTCCATCACGATATTTTAAGGTTTGAAAAATACTATTATATGCATACATTGATTTTCATTGATACCAAAATGTAAAATGGTGAAAAAACGAGGCGCAATTTACATGAATATACGTATTAAATAAATTCCTTATTAGTAATAAGTAAATAAAAATACAAACAGATTAAATAGTCAATGAAGAATTATCAATTTCACAAGTTTACATATTGGTATACATTATATCATTCATGTGATAAAGGGAAATGACTTGTGATTTTAATTACATGAGTTACTTGATTCTTTTTGTTATTGCATGTAGTGTTTATTATTTGCGATCCTTTCTATTACCAGAGTCAAGATTTGGCGGAATCGAGATGCTGGTCGTATGAATAAAATACACACGCCAAAATTAAGACATATACAATATTTCACGTCAACCTGTTAATGATAAACTAAATGTTCAACATTAAATGTGGATGGAACGTTGTACGTTACAACATGGGATTGGATATTTTTTTATCGTATCAATTTTAATTAGGGTTTTCGAAATTGTAAATCGACATACTTTTTGTTGTTTCGGACGCTGCTTGTGATTTTGTTGTTGACGCACTGGTTGTTGACGTTGCATTCGTTGTCGTCGAGCTTGTTGGTGCAGAATTTGTTGACGCAGAATTTGTTGGCGCAGAATTTGTTGTCGAAGCTTTTGTTAACGTCGTAACTGATTGTGAAAGAAAAAAGATTAAGCGATATGTTAATGCGGACTACATAGTTTTCAGCAGAGTTTCATTTCCTGCAACCATTTTTTTAAGTTTGAAGTTTCGATCCGTCACTCATAGATAACATTATACAATCGGTCTCGTGTCTGCAGTTGGAGTGATTTGGTCGCAGTTTTTATCAAAAGCACATGTGGTGGTAACTTTTCCAAACGTTTATAGCAATAATCTTAAGCATTTTATTATTTGCAAAATTTGCCAATGTCAATACCTCTACTGCTTTAAATTACTGATCTTTTATCGATATTTACCCACGCATTCCGTGCATAATACATTTAAATATCTTATTCTTCCTTTGTTACAGTCTCATCAATATACAACAGTAGACATTCATAATAAAAATGCATTAGACATGCCTTTATGTACATCGTCAATCAATGAGTAAAGTTTTAAGAGACTATATACATGTATATCGCACAAAAAATAACATTGTAACATTCGTTTTCTGATATAGTATTATCTATCAAACATACAAGAAACACATATAAAACATATAAAACCAAGAGAAATCGCTAATCGAACGTTGACATAGCACCAAAACTATACGTATAGATAATATGTGGTCATTTAGAAAAATACGATTAAAAATTAAAGAGAACGGTGTGTTATCATATCCGGATCATATCGTAGATAAACTAATTAGCAATTCCCTAATTATATGACACACAAATGTGTGGCATACCATGGCTTCATTGTCCGTTTTGTACATAAATATTTTCTGGCGACAACCGGTAGGTAAGATATGTGGATACTGACGTCATATACATGTATACACTTCTCTGTATATTTGGATTAGAATGATTTTATTGAAAATTATGATGTAAGGTTTGATATCATAAAATATTTCACTTCGTCCCTAAAGTGCCATCGTTTGACTTTAATTTAAAGACTGATTATACAAACCTGCCCCTGCAACTGCAGATGACTTAAAGCTGTCATCAAGAAGGAAATTTGTCATAGAGCAAAGAAATAAGCACTACTGCGATTAGAAATTTCTTACTGAGACTGGAGCCCTAATTTCCTAAAAATGACGTCATTTTGAGTAAATTCTATAAAACTTATGATTTGATGATTACTGATTGTAATTAATGTTCTTTCAGTAATGCACACATGTACATAACATCAAACAAAATTTTAATCTGTGTTTGACATAGATATGAATTCAATTTATTGTCAGATAATCTCCATTGAAATATACTAGCTCTTGAATGGTTCAAATCCCGGTCGCGGCAGGTAATACCCTTCTATCAAACTTTGACAAAAATGTCGATTTTTTCCACTTATGGAGAAGTTACCGGCTCCTTATGAAAGGATAAGTCAGTACTGGTTAGTATACAGTCCATAAAAACTGGTAAGGTGAATAGGTTGCCGTATATAAATGAAAAATTGTTGAAAAAACGGCGTTAAACCCCAGGGACAATGTCACATAAAAACAAACGAACTTAAATGGTTACAGACATTATGAAACACCATGTACCTAATATGTTACTTATGATTACGAGTATCTTACATTACAAAATGTTTGGGTTTGTAATGTCGAGGGGTGGCGTGGTGGTCTCGTGGTAACGCGCTTGACTATCAATCGAAACGTCGTTGGTTTGAATCTCGACTCCGACTTCCGTTAATTTAGGGACGTTTGGCAGAGTCCCCACTTCACTGTGTGATCACAGAAACTAACCAATATATAAGATTTGCTTCTTTTTAAAAGTACAAACAAAATGATTCAAAACGAATTAAAAATTACTGAAACAAAATTATTTAAAATTATTTGGAGCAAAAAAATTGTTCTCTTCATTGAGAATGGTTAGTGAAAAGTTTCCAAGACTGTTGAAAATTAATGGCCGTGTTAAGTAAGACAGAAATGGTCAAATAACGGAAATTATATTTCTAAAATCACCTTCATCCTCGCTAGAAGTAGGAGCTATAGTATCCCCCGTAGCCTGGTGGTTTCCAATCCATTGTGTACATATAATGAATAGAACCAGAATCACAAGCTTGTTTTGTCTATGGTTCATTTGATAATACATAATAACACTTTCTATGTTAAGCTACTCCATGGCTTCAAGTCAGTGCAGATTTTCCTGTACGAAATTCAATGTCAATTTGACGAAGTCACATTAACTTCTTGGAAGTTGTTCCGAAACCGTTCGAAGTATACTTGTCTTCCGAATGAATGGAATTGGCGATGTTGATATCAATATATTTGGATGTATACAATTTCTTATCGTACTAATGCCGGACAAGTTTACCCGGCGATAAGATACGGACTAAATTCAGTTCGGATTGACCTACATATATTGATTTCAGAAAACCACTAAGCACGTACATGATTTGTTTCTGGTGTTTTACGGTTTTTTTTTAAGAAAACGCTCATAAAAATGTACACAACTCATGTTTGATTGGCTCTGTCATCCTTCAAATAAGATATGTATATAGTGCAACCTGTCCAAAGCAACACCCTTTGGGAGAAGCAAAATTATGTTATGGCTGAGAGGTTTAGCTCTAGAGAGGTTAAATCAATAGTTAAATCGTACAATGGGAAAAAACATGCTGTTGTTGAAAGGGTGGTGTTGCTCAAAAGAGGGCTGCTCTGGAGAGGTTGCACTGTATATGTTATAATGTTATACATCTGTCACATGCAGTACATAGTTAAACAGCTGTGACATATATGTTATATACAGTACATGGTTAAACATTACATACCCTGGCATACATGTTATATACGATACTTAATTAACTCTGTCATACTCTGACATACATGTTACATGCAGCACATGATTACACCAGCCGTACTGTGATATATATGTCACATTCAGTACAAAGTTACACTATTTATACTTTGATATATATGTTACATACAGTACACAGTTAAACCAGTCACACTGTAACATGCATGATACACACAGTGAATGGTCAAACCAGTCATACACTGACATATCAGTTTTTACCTACATAGTTATGCTGTGACATACCGTCCATTCCACGCATAACGAGATCGGTTACAGCGAGATATCGCATACAACAAGGTGTTTTCAAAGTCCCGGCCATTTTCCTTCTTTGTCTATGTGTTATTTCCTTCGATACAACGAGATGTCTATAGCGAGAATATCGGCTATATCGAGGTCTTTTTATCTGCCCAACTGCAAATTTTACACAGGTATAACGAGATCATCGATAATTTGACTGTTTTTTCACACCTCTCTTTGGTGATCAGACTACACATAATGGTAAAAAAACGATGAACACAATTGAATGTAATGTGTGAAAGTGTTCTATTGTCCAGCGCATTAAGGAATAAAGTTTTACCACCTTTGTGTATGTACCGCAAATTAAAATTGCCAGTATTGTAAGAAATTGTCGCTACTAACGTGTAGATTTAAGCATGAAAATGTATCAGGGGATACATTCATGCATTTTGACATTGTAGAACAGTTTGTGATCGTAAAACTAAGAACGCTAAACAACGCACTAAATTTTACGTCGTATTTTAGCAGTCCGTAATTGACTGTAACGATATAAACGCTGCAAGCCGCGTCTTCCTATGTTGTAAAAAGTTAAATGAATATTAATTATTAGATACTTTTAAATTTTTTACTGTTAGTTTTCATTTTATAATGTGACCTTGTGGATGATTAATACTCTTCATATTGAAGTAAATTGAACTTCCGGCAAATTGTTCTCATTTTCACCATAGATTCCTTTTTGCCACTATCTAACCCTTTTACGGTGTAAACTCAGGTCCCATATCGCTTACAACGAGACCCGGTTATAAAGAAGTACTCCTCGTGGTCCCGACGATCTCGTTAGAGGCGGAGTAGTCTGTATATGTTACATACAGTACATAGTTAAACCTGTTATACTGTGATATTTATGTTACATACAGTACATGGTTAAACCCGTTATACTGCGACATATATGTTACATACAGTACATAGTTAAACCTGTTATACTGTGATATTTATGTTACATACAGTACATAGTTAAACCCGTTATACTGCGACATATATGTTACATACAGTACATAGTTAAACCCGTTATACTGTGGTATTTATGTTACATACAGTACATAGTTAAACCTATTATACAGTGACGTGTATGTTACATACAGTACATGGTTAAACCTGTTATACTGTGGTATTTATGTTACATACAGTACATAGTTAAACCTATTATACTGTGGTATTTATGTTACATACAGTACATAGTTAAACCTGTTATACTGTGGTATTTATGTTACATACAGTACATGGTTAAACCTGTTATACTGTGATATATCCGTTTCATAGAGTACTTTGTGACTTTAAGTATTTAGTTTAACTAGTGAGCTCACACAGTAAGTGGTGAGTGTACATAGTATTTGTTATGGAATCGAAACTCAAAAAAATGTTTCACTGTCCTATTTGATTTACCATAGTATCAAACGTTCATCCTTTGACATTTTTCTACCTCTCCTGTTTCAGTCTTGGGATGGAAGCTTTGATATTATTGGATTATTTTGGTTCTTGTTTATGACGATTGTAAGGTATACTTGCCATTTTTTCTAACTAAATTATTTACGCGACTTGTGTAGATAAACGGTATAAAAAACTATAGACAAACAAAACGTGAGTTTCTTTAAAGTCACGAAACAATGATATTGCAATGGACATGTAAAATATCGCACACATATAGATATACAAAACCACAAGTTAAGGAACATTAATAAAACGTAGACACTGGTGTGTATTCAGTCTATGTTTGAACTGGCCTGCTTTAGAAATACTGTGTTTGTCATTTGCAAGTGGGATCTACAACTTCAGACTCAAAACAGAACATAATTGCATCCAACGACCTGTTTATGTAAAATATTTGTGGGTTTCGATAGGTGATTTCATTATTTAAGATAAAAGATAAAAAAAACATGCAGATGAATTTGAATGCATACTTCGAAAAGATAGGTCGTATATTTAGGCTTAATTGAGGCTCTTACATGTGATCAATACATACAAGTTCTGTATTGATCAAATTGTATACATTTATATGTAACTGTGATGGCTTCCAACTTACTAATGTGAACCTTATACGACGTAGTTTATACATCGATTTACATAGTTTTAACAGGTAAACACTGAATGATCAAAATACGAGTCCAGTTTGTAGTGCAATCTTATACACAGAATTGAGAATTTTAAACTGTTTAATCAACAATAAAACCGAATGAAATATCTTATGTTTCTCAACCAATACAATTTTTATATTTTCTTTACTGAGTCCGAATCATGTCCTTGACGAGTGAGTTTTTGCCAACGTCTATCGACTAAGTGCGTTTTTTTGTATTACCTAAATATGGTGATGAATATGCGATCAATTATGAAAAATAAATCAATATTGACCATCGAATTCCATAAATTGGACAGTAACCGCATTTTACAGTAATATTGTATTTGAATATGAATATATAATGCGTAACCCTGCATGCAATATAAAATTTATATCTAAAAAATATATTTTCATTATATAAATATATTAAAAGAAAAAAATGTACGCAAGTTTTCTTTAAATAGTTTGCAAACCAAATGGAGAATTTAATTCTATATTTTGGGAACCTCTGGTAAAAGCTGAAGCTCTGTCGATCAACTCCTTAGTGGCGATTATTAGAATCTGTACCGTCCATAAACGTTATATTTGACATTGTTTATTGTTACTCAAGACTTATTTGTATGTTTCAACATAATTATTCTATTAATTTGTATTTTAGTCATCCAATCCATAATTTCACAGTGACATTCATATGTAAGTATGTTACACATATGAAGCATCTGGTATGTTCATTCGACCATTTGCATTTAAATATATGCATACACATTCGGAAAATCTCTAACTAAGCGCTAAGGTGTTGTTTTATAAACGTTTCTTGAAAAACATTCATTTTTACATAAACCCCAATAGTATACATCATGGGCGTTAACATTAAACAACTTTCAAGAAAGTAAAGACAATATAGCACCACAATTCTTTTTTTAATGTTGCTTCAATGGTGTACATTAACAATAGCTTACGTATGTTCGATCAGCGAGTGATTGTTTATTAATCAAAGGAATTATTTTATTAGTTTATTTTACAATCCGCTGGAAGTAACTGATTTATTCAATAATTAATACTTTGGTGTAATTGTCTTACGTATCTCGTTACTCAATACCTGTTACGTACATACTTAAGGTATTCAATACATTTCTTTTACTAAAACGATCTTCACTCGAGTGAATTTTGCAATGAGATTCATCATTAGTAATTACAATACCTGAATGCATAATTTTGTTTTGTTTTTATGTGACTTATTGTCATTGGGGTTTAACAATTTTATAGTTATATACCTAGCCAGTTTTCCTGGACTGTATACTAACCAGTACTAGCTTACCCTTCCACAAGGAGCCGGTAACTTCTCCACACATGGAGGAAAATCGACTTTTTGTCAAATTTTCATAGAAGGGTATGACCTTCCGCGACCGCGATTCGAACCCGGACCTCCGGGTTACAAGTCCAGCGCACTAACCACAGGACCACGGCCGCGGCTGCATAATTTTGTGTATGAATGACGTTAAAACAACATACATCCTAAATACAGGGGAAAGTTTAATACAGATACGTAATTAATTATACAAACATGAAATATGGTCTGGGATATCAACACACTATTTTCTGTGAATACATGTACAGTATATATGTTTATTGTCATAATACAAAACTATAAACAAAATATTTAATTCATAATATAATTATGTTGCATCAACATTTTTAAAACACACTTTTTTATGTGTTTCATTGTTTTGGCCTGACTTGAAAACATTTGTTTCACCTGGGTTCAAGGTTATAAAACATGAGTTCTGTTTCCGAGCTCAAATCTCATATCTTGTCTTTTAATGTTTCAAAATTAATTATGACTTGACAATTATGGTATTAATGATACAGTATTCTGATAAAATCATTAATTGACCTGAATATATATTTAAACATTATGTACATAGTCATTTCTATCTTTTCAACTATAACACTTTGATAATGGGATTGAGATTTGAGCTTGGAGCCTGTTCTCAATATTTATAACCTTGCGGCCCGTTAAATATTCTACACCACTCTGTTTAAAAAGGGTAATAAAATGAGAACCTTTTACTGAATTCGATTGATTTGTCAATGAATTTATAAGAAAATAATTAAGTAGTAATTTCTTTGTGTTTTTGTTCAATGTAATCAAATTAAACCAACTGAAATTCTCATATGATGTAAAATTTGCGTTTTTAAAGCCGTTAAATATAAATATATACATATATATACTCCGGTATATAATGCATATTGCTCTATACCCGGATGACATTTTTTTATAAAACTTGTCAAAGTTCAGTGTGTATTACCTAACCAGCATATTGGTCATGTAATGAGTGTCAGAGGACGTTAGTTAAACGTAATAATTCATAAAGGACGAGACAGTATTTTTGTATTTCCTCAAAATGTCAAAATGCTTTATATAAGACATGTACCTGAATCAACATTTGATGTTAGAAACGACTTCCATCCCGAGTGGTAAGTACTTACAACTATTCTATAATTATCCTGTAATATACTTTACCATAAAATTGTGAATATATCTTGTTAATTAATGCTTTGTTATGAATAGATCTTTCTAATTAATGTTCTCTAAAGTTTAAAGTAAGATTAGGTATTTTAAAATATTGCATATGTACCGTTTACGATAAATGATTTGAATAAATGAGGATGCGTTCTCTTCAAGTTTGAACTTAGATATCTATACTAAAAAAACAGTTATCTGTGACCACTTAAAACACGCCTGAAGAGGCAAACATTGGTTATAAATAAATAAAACTTCGTTATCGGATTGCCGAAGATGCTTCAGATAAGCATAATTCACGTCAATGGACATTACCTTTGATAAGAAAATGATTTTAAAATGCAAACAAGCTGTGAACGATTTAAAACGTATTACACATTGTACTGACTTCAAGGTTATAAAATTTGAGATCGGTCTCCGAGCTCCAATCTTACATCTTGTCTTTTAATTTTTCAAAGTTGATTATAATCATACAATACTGATACTGTTGATACATTATTGTGACAACATAATTAACCTGAATATGTATTTAAACATTAAGCATCTCTATCTATCTTTTCAACCCTAATACATTGAGAATGGAATTGAGATTTGAGATCGGAGACTGTTCTCAAGTTAGTTTTGTAACCTCTGGACCAGGTGTGAATTTTGGTGAAATTTCGATTCATATCTAGATTTCCTGATGGGTCTGTATATCATCATTTGGTTTACTGTATTTAGGATCAGCAATTTTATTTAATCCATGAACAAACGTTTTCAATGTTTAATGATAAGAGCTTATCCGACGGCTAGTAGGCATGTGTAAAATTGTGTATGTATGTTAGAGCTTGTCTGACGGCTGGTAGGCATGTGTAAAATTGTGTATGTATGTTAGAGCTTGTCTGACGGCTGGTAGGCATGTGTAAAATTTTGTATGTATGTTAGAGCTTGTCTGACGGCTGGTAGGCATGTGTGAAATTTTGTATGTATGTTAGAGCTTATCCGACGGCTGGTAGGCATGTGTGAAATTTTGTATGTATGTTAGAGCTTGCCTGACGACTGGTAGGCATGTGTGAAATTTTGTATGTATGTTAGAGCTTGTCTGACGGCTGGTAGGCATGTGTAAAATTGTGTATGTGTGTGTTACCACTTCAGACTTAGGTTGAAAAGTCAATGCTTGCATGGATAATATATCGTTGATCTATGTACAGTAAAACCCCTGAATACTGGACCCTTTATGGACTGGGCCAAAAGTCCGGTTTTCTGGGAATTCCGGTTTTCAGAGACCGAAAAAACGGGACTTGAAAAATCGTCTGATTGTTAGAGAATTCCGGTTTTCAGAGTCCGGTTTGTGTCTAGTGGTTATGGTCTCTGACAAATGATCACTAATCCCTTACCGCTGCAAGTTAGAATCTCAGCCGGGATCTGAACAAAAATCACATGTGCTGGAGCTGGCTTATGGAGTTTCTGTGGATTTACTGAGGTGTATGCCTTGGGTCTTCATTCAGTGTTAAATCTGAAAAAGTCGCCAAATGACCGTGAATGTTGGTGCAGCGTTAAACCCCAGAGAAAAATTTATCATAGACGTGTAGTAAAATAATTCAATAAAATATCAATAAAGGTGATGATTTGATGTATATATATATTGATATAAACATAAAACCGACATTAATGATGGTGCACTGGAACGTCCCTGCGGCTCTTGTGTTTCATGAATTCCCTGTATAACCGATGAGTAAAACTAACGATATTTTGTTAAGTTCAAATTGTACGACAAATAGTTTATTTTATTTTTAACATTATCAACCATTTATCAGTGAGCTGTTCACAATCCTGAAATGAACTTTACATTCATGTACAGACTGCTCAGTGATGACGACAAACTGTTCAAATAATAAATAAGATTAAATTTCGGTCTAACACAGCATTCCAGAAATTCCAGTTTTTGTTCATAGTAGCGATATTCCCTAACATCAATATATTCACTGTTACAGGCCATGTGATTTTGTAATGCAATACATTTGCATGAGTCACGTCCAAAATTAAGTATAAACGAATATATGTATATTATGGTTGATACCCTGAAATCCACATTGACTGACCCGTCGCTCGGGTCCGGATAGAATACGCATTTTCACTCAGTGATAGTTTGTTTCGAAAAGTTTCCTAGTATTTATATTTTAATGTGCAAAAATATGTCAATTACATTAATGTCTAAATATGTTATGTTACTGAAAGCATTGTTTGTATCATTAATACACTCTGTTTATAATTAAATAGTGCGTTTTTTGCCTTAAAGTCGCCCTTTCTCGGATCAGGACGTCTCTTTTACACTGGTCAAAATAGAGTTTAATTTGTAGAGTAGCGTATTACACCGGGTACAGTTCTCTTCATACTTGAACTATACTGTAATATTGCTGAATCTATAGCATGAAGAAATATACTAAAACTTTAAATGCCCAAGGAAAAGCCATAAGTGTGTCACATGTTCAAGACCCAAGATCTTAATTGTTTCCAATGACGAATATAATTGAGCGTGCACATATACGCGCGGTTTTATAGTAAAATGGATGTTTCTATCATGCAATGACAAACCACATTATCTGTATGTAGAATCTAAGATAAAACTTACATTAGAATACAAAAAAAAAATAAAATTAATCCCACAAACTGATCATGCAATAGTGTAAGGAAATTATTATACAGTAAAACCTCACAATGCGACCACTTTGTTATTACGACCACTTATTTTCGGACCGGCTTTCCATAACCTCCCAGTAATTCAACTTAATAATTAAATCGTCTCAATTAGAATTTTCGGGTCCTGTAAGGGGTCTCATTATCGAGTTTTTTCTGTGTTTGCTGTGAATTTTCGTTTTAGATTTCAAATTATTATGCTGTTGAAATGACAGACAATAATCGGTCCTATGTCATAAAATGTTCTATTTATCAGGTAGTAATAAAACGAACTTTGGTTGTCAGAGAATGGTCAGTACAAAACGCCGGTGGCTCTATGACGGTCAGTTCCGGGTTTACGGTCGAAAATCATTGTCAGTTGTAAACAGCCATGAATTTTATTCTTCAAGGTTGCTCACGTCTTTATGTCCCTGCTGGCTAAGAATTTGTTAAAATTGTTAAAAGGAAGTTTACTCTATAAAAATGTCGACAGTTATTGATATTATTTCATTCTTCAGCGCACCTACTTCCTGTAGTGTATATTGCTTGTCAACATGCGATGTCCGCATGGTTAAGTGGGCATTTCATGTTTGTTTTATGTGTAGTTTAACTATTCGAATAAGATATAAATTAATTGTAACGTTTTGTAGAAATGAAAAGGCCAGTTCCAATTTGTCCTTAAGATAGCTGATTTTCATTTATATGTTTCAGTAAGATAAAGATTTTTTGCACTAACGAGTTTTTAGCCGAGTTGTACCAGAAAAATGTTAGAACAGTTCTTCTGTCAACTCATTGTCTATTTTTAAGTTACTTTTCTGATATTTCAACACTAGTCGTACTTAAACTATAGAAGAGCCCATGTTAAAATCCAGTTCAGTTCGCAATAAATAAAATGTAAGATACCACAAAAACAATATCTATTTTGATTGATGTATAACGACCATGAATATTTTTGGATTGTTTTATCAATGATTTGCGTCATGCGAGTCGTACACGTATTAGGTTTTGAAGTCATGCACACCCTCCGTGCAGAGAAGAACAAATAATCCATAAATAAAGTTATCAGGCTTGTGTGGTGAATTTCAATAGTGCTGAGGCGCAAGCTTTTAATTAGCTTAAACCTAAGACATAATCAAACATAAATGTACTCTTTTGATCCGCCCTAGCATTTACGAGGAATTCACCTCAATTTCCACGAAAAAAATACTTATTAGGTTATCGCTATCGGACTGGTTCACATGCCCGTGCAAAGTTGGCATGTTTGATATTACCTTCGTCTTGAAACATAAAAGCAGTCTATGTGACAATCTGACAACTAACGAAGAATAATTTGTCATTTGTTTTCCTCTTGTTGGCACTTGTCTCAAGTTCATAAAACCGTGTATTTGCTTTTCTCTGATAAATCAACTTATACATAAAACAGCTTAGACCGCGCGAACTTACACGTTCACACATATTAACAAAGTCACCTTCCCATATTAGACTGGGGTTACAAAATCGAAACAACATGCGTTCATTGTTCATGAATTGTATTTGTCACACGTACAAAAATGAAGACAAAACTGCTTTTGCAAAAGTAAGAAAATATGTTTAATTAAGTGATGAATTCAGTTAAAGTGTAGCTGTCATTTTGATAACACTCCTAATAAACAGCAACACACCACGTGCGACTACACTATCTAAGCTACTTAACGATAAATAAGCAGCGCTAAAACATTGTGTTGCTTAGCTTCAAATCCGAGTATTAGATTCAGCTCTTTGTCGGATTGGTTGATTCTGAGCACAGTCGTATGAATGATAAATGGTCTGGTGTTTTTTTCAGACTGGTCTCAATACCCGACTTACATTATCCAGTCCTGTAGACACGAGATGGTACCAATGAATCAAATGGCGGAGTGACTGCGAGAAATTCCTATTTCCCTCTTGGTCTTCATGGAGATAGACCCTCCATGCACTCACCCCTAAAATTCGAAATCCAAACCTTAATAAATTGAAATTCTCACAATTTAAATTTCTTTTATTACAGATAACAATTCGAACCACACGTGACAATGAAGGCATCATTTCTGTCTCTCCTGGCTTTATGCTGTGTTGTAGCTAACACTATGGCCATGTATGATTACACATACACTCCATACTACGGAAGTGCTTCATCAGGATTCGGGGACAACCAGCGTAAGTAACAAATACAAAAAACAAAGGTTGATTCTCGTATATCCCCAACTTAGTATTCATCTCATTGAATCGTTTACACTAACGAAGATTTATCCAACAAATGAATGTGATATGTACAAGAAGAGTGGTATAAGTCTAAAAATACTTACCAGCATAATTTTGTCAGAGAAATTTAATACACGTACATGGATAACTCGAACAGTATTGTCAGAACATGGTGTTATTCGAATCGTTAATTAGGCATTGTACAGAAGAATACAATGTATTCAACTAATGTTTACTGTTTATGAAATATTTGAAACAGTGAAATATTGATAAGATTATACAGTACAGTAAAACCTCATAATGCGACCACTTCAATATTACGACGACTCTATTATTACGACCGATTTTTCAGGTACCAAATGGTCTCAATATCGAGGTTTTACTGTATCTTACAATGTATACAAACTAACTCCAACTTTATCCGATAATACGCCATTCATTCCTCTACAATGCATGTACAACGTGTTTTCTCTGTTCAAAAACTGATGACTTCGACAAACAAATACGTTCGGAATAATTATTCAAATAATTTTATGATATAACTATTTTTTTTCTTTCAGTGTTGATGTTCATTGGCCTCTTGGTGATCTTAAGCGCTTTGTTCCTGACCATCAATACTAACAACACCAATGTGATCAACCTGACAGCTGCAAGACGATAAACAGATAAATGGTAATAATTACGCGCTACATATACGATGTATAATAGATATACATTTGTTTATACGTACAGTAAAACTTTGTTATTACGAGCGTTGACATCCCGAGCACCCGATTTATCTCGAGGAGTTTTTAAAGTCTCATCAATTTTCGTTCTTAGTTGTATATAATTTTCAACCAACAAACATTGCTACCATCACCATGTTTATCTCGAGCATTTAGTCCGTTCCGATGACTCCTCGAGATATCCAGGTTTTACTGTATATTTAACAGATTTCAAAATGAAAGTTTGATACCACATGAGATTTCCAGTAAGTTTAATTTGATTACTTTAAAGAAAGACACAAATTACTATTTTATCACATTACAGTAAGTTAAGTGACTAACCAATCATATTCAGTCAAACGTTCTCATACCATGTTTAAACAGGGTGGTTTAGAATATCAACTAGGTGTTTTCAAGTCAGGCAAAAATAAATGCTGCACATTTAAAAACTTGTGTGTTTTAAGCTGTTAAGTATATTTACAATTGTGTTACCATAAGATCAGCCAACCCTTAGTGGCAACCTGGCCATTCCACATTAATATTTACAAATTTCATTCGGGTATCTATAGCATATGGTAGTAACCTAAAATTCCCTTTTTCCCAGATGTGTTGTTATAACACAGACAATAAAATACTATGGGAAATTTGATTTCATGCTTTTATAATACAAATAAAGAAATAGACAAGCAAGTATGTGCAAATGATTGCAGTATCTACGAAGCTGTTTCAAAGAACAGCAAGAATGTGACATAATTATACTGTCCATACGTATCACTGGATTCATGTACAAGACGCACGTTCACTTGGGTAAATGTTGAAAATTTAAAAAAAAACGGAAATCTTATACTTGGTGCTGTGGAAAAATAAAAACCAGTAAGGTCCGGACCTGGGATAATATAAAAACCAGTAAGGTCCGGACCTGGGATAATAACGGAGGTTCTGGAAAATTCCGGACAACTTTTAACCATGTTATTTCACACGAATTCCGAGCTATCGAGGACATTGTCACACTAAGTGAAGACAAATTATTATATTTTTAGGATTTTTTTTGTCATTTCAGAGCTAGACGTACACTTCAGACATTTGTGTGAGACGACATCTTGTCAACATATCATCTTGCATCTTGTCATTACATTGAATCAATCAAAAAAAAATAAAATTCATCATGAAATTTATTTATTTATTGTGGTTACGTGTTTGTTATGGTTAGATCTAATAAAATTAATTTATTCCTTCAAAACCAGTTCTCTGTTCATAAAACAAGACAATTACAATTCAGTGATGATTTGTGTGTACAGTAAAACCTCAATATTGAGACCACCTTCAGGACCCAAACATCGGTCTTAATAAAAAGGTAGTCTCATTATTAAGTTGAATTATAGGGGTTATTGAAAGCCAGTCCAAAAATAGTGATCATTATAACAAGATGGTCATAATATTGAGTGGTTTTACTGAATATAGTGGCTCATCCTCAATACCTTCCATTATATATATAAATAGCATGTGCTTCACTTGTTTCATGTTATTATGCTCTGTAAATGGAGAGTACTGAATGGATTGGCAAATTCTACTGTTGTTCTATCCAGTCAAACCACAAATTATGGTATAACATAATTCATTCAGGAATGTTTTGTTTTTGAGGCATATGTCAATTATTTTCACCTCAAATGTAATGTGAAGGAATCTAGCTGACTGCTAATCTATGTATCTTGAACCTGATTGGATGGACATGAAAATGATCAATTAGGCTTAAAAAAAGGTATGTTTCCGGTTACCTGACCGACTTAATATTTTTTTAGGGGCATGTAACCAGCAACAAACCTTTTTTTGTTTAGGCCTTAGGGAACAGTGGCCTCAAATACTTCCATGTGGATCGAATCATTTCATTCATTCAAAAGTCTCCTGGACCACCAGCCTAACTTTCTAAATGTTCACCTACAGTACCACGATTCCTAGTTTAAAGTCAGGTTTATTCATAAGCAAGCTGGTAAAATGGCACTTCAGACAGGGTTAATATATACAAAACTTAACTTACTTCCCAATGACTCAAGCTGAAACAAAACGGACATAAACTGGATTGCAAATGATTTAATGTGGAAGAATGTCACAGTCATATGAACATATAACAAATTACACATCAAAATATTGACATACAGGTACAAAATAAATATAGCACTTTAGTATGGTTATCTCATTCTTACAAAGAAAACTACAAATTTCATCAAGGCAAGAATGGAACAATATATTTGAAATTAATACAATCTCTATAAAAACACAATTCAATAGAGTAAGCATTAATGTGGCTAACTGAAGTTCTCTACAAAAAATTCAAGGACATTTACATCCCTTTTTATCAAAACTGCCCCATTAGTTAATCAATGACATAACAATAATGGAATTTCAATCTTACAGTGTTAATTGTATTACAAATACAAGTATATCATTTATTTCTAATTTGTGAGAATGTAAATGTATAATGTATCATAAAGTTTACAGAAACTTTATTCTAAAAGCCAGTCAAACAACGATATAGCCATACAGTAAGTTTTCTATACAATAATCATGTCAATACACTAACCATCCAGGATTTACGCAACCAATTACCTGACATACTAAAGAATTAGGTAAATATATTGCTACTATTTAACACACAAAACAAACATATGCCAGCTGATTGTTCCAAATACACACAAACAGCTCAATTAACAAGACTGATTTAGATAATTTCAAAATAAGAACTATGTTAGACCACATGTGAGCTTCCTAACCATTGAAACAAGGAGATTTACAAGGTAAAATATTGATAAGAAATCAGGAATCGGACAGATTGTTAACAAAATAATCTGAATTCATTCAGTCAAAGTATTAGACAATCTAAACAAGTAAACATAGACTTTAAGTTATTTATCTTCAAGTAGAGCACCTGAGATTAATACAGTACAATCTAGCCGAAAAGCGAAGAGGTCAACAAATCTAGGTGCAAAATAGAAATACAAAGTACATACAATGAAAATCAAATTATTTGATAAACATTAGATACATACAAATACACCAACGTTTGGAAAATAGGTTTCTTATTAAAGTTTAAAGTTGTGACTAGGTCTCAAAGAACAAAAATGAGTCAATTAAATGAGTGAAATACAAAGACAATTATTGAATGTGTTAGAACACAGCATTAAGTTACTCTATAAAACAATGTTTTTGTTATTTCAGATTTAAGAAGATAAAACAAAAATTGTCAGTAAATGTTGAACATGAAATAAACATTATACCAGCAGACTGGACATTTCAGTAGTTGATTCTTATTGTCCTTAACTTATTTTGTTATCATAAAATGTAAAAAGTAAACAGTCTAAAGTACTTAAGAAAAAAAACAAGTGTCTGGGGTTCACAAAATAGTACATATATCAGCTCAACAGTCTAGACATGAACAAACAGGTGATAATCAGGATTTTACCTTGGAACAGAATATTTTACCACAATATACCAGCATGATATCAAGGTTATTCAGTGCAGCCCCCCCCCAAAAAAAAAAATTGAACTAAAGTTTACTAAACTTCTACTTACTTTGATTTTAACTTATGCGACTTTAACAAATAATGTCTGTACGAAAATTTACAGATACATTGAATTCTCACTACCAGACAAAACTTGTAATCAGGTTACAGCAAAATTGGTAAACAATATTGAATTTTAACTGCAGCATGCATGGATTTCGGTACTCGATCAGAAATATACCCACAACATGTACAGTCAAACCTATGATTGCAGCCACCTCTGAATAAAGGCCACCCTTTGAATAAAGGCCATTCTTTGAAAACCATCCCTGATTACAAACAAACTGACCTCCAAATAAAGGCCATTTGTAAAATAAAGGGCACATTTTGTCTTTCCCAAGAGAAGCCTCGGTTCACAGGTTTGACTGTACTTCATACATATAAACTCATGCATAAACTGCCAAACCAGTAGATAAGCGACTATAAAGTAAATACAGGGTTGTCTCCCATAGCTTGGGCCTTGTTATACCTGGGTACATTTAACAAACTTATTATGAAAATAAAGCATAAACTGACAAAAGCTTCAGATTACAATGGCTATACATTAATAGTAGCCAAATTTTAGGTGATTGTGAAACTAGACAAGGCTAACAATATGGAAAACAATACACTTCTGGAATGACAGTAATACATGTGCAAGTACTATGTTATAACATACATGGCACCATGGTGAACAATACTGACTTATCATGTAGTAAATTGGCAATATGTATGACATTAACTTATTACACATACAACATGTCACATGTACATAATGAATCCATAAAAAATTCAACAGCATCAACTAAATTTTACCCTATCATGAACATAAAAATGGACAAATCAGTAGCTAATACTAACTAGAGCTCCGAAGAGTGGCGTCAACTCTCATCTGTTTTACATCATTCTATTTAATAAGCAATTTTCATCAAAATTTTAAGTTAAAAAGGGGCAGAACTCCAAAAATATAGCTTTCAGAACAATGACCCTAGTCTTGCAATTGTGCCTTGTCATGATAATCAAGTGTTCCAAGTTTCATGTTGACATCTTTAAGTGTTTGAGTACTTGGCAACATTCAAGTTTTTGCATGACAACGACAACACTGCAGCTGTCATAATAGCTCAACTTTTTCTTTGAAACAGACAAACTAAAACTGAAATGTCCAGCATTCTTGAAGACCCCCTATACCATTTCCATAAGGTGATATCTTGATGCACACTATTGTTTCCCCATTCATAATACAACTTCCCATCTTTTACCAATTAATATCTGACTCCAATTTCAGAGTATTTCAATTCTAAACAATATTTTATGTGTTCCATCCTAGTTTTACACAACACTTTTTTCTAGCCCCACTTTTCCCCCAAGCTCCTATAGAATGTTTTTGCCATGTATATAGCACGTCTTTCTACATAAATTCTAAATTATTTTGCAAGTTTTTCTAACAGTTCTAAACTTTTCCCAATAACTTCAAGCAAAAAGTTCATCCTTTATGCAGTAAGCCGACTGGAATAGATTTGTACATAAACAAGAACAGACAATAGAGACAAGTATTACATAGACATCACTTTGAGATTTATGAATTGCATAGAATTAAGCACAATGTGCATATTAACTCAATTTTCTTTTTTCTCTGGGATTTACATTGCACAAACACAAACAGCCAGGGTCATTTGGCAATGTTTCCAGCTTTAAAGGTAGTGGAAAACCTCAGGTGTACACCTGAGTACAACTATCAACCATTCGTAAGGTATAAGTCAGTTTTTACCAGAACAATAATTCAAGTACCCAAATTTACACAATCAGCAAAATTAAACAAGTTGGAATTATTTAGATACTTTTTTTACCTTTTTTATTCTGTTATACAGAAGTTGATAAAAACAGTCAATTGTTTTTTAGATTCTGGCGTTTTTAATCCTTTTAAGACAACTGAAAACTGAATACAACACTACGTCTATTAAAGAAGTTTTATTCTAAATTTAATCAACAAAAATTACACATTTGTCATTTTATGCATTATTTTATATTTAGACAAAGGTTTTGACTGCAATATAACAAAAAAAACACAAATTACATGTACACAACATGAAGGTAATAAGAATGGTCCAAATTAATAGGAGCAGTCTATAAATAGCCAGCTTGACTTTTGGAAATTCTTAAATGACAGTGCCGAGTTTGACATGTTCAAGCAAACTATAAGGCATGAAGAATTATATTGGCAAGTCTGAGTAATGTAATTTAGCATGTATGATCATTTTATCAAGTCACATGCTTGCCTAAGTTTAAAAACCCAACAGGTGTGGTGATATGAACTTATATTGCAACATTTGACAAAAATACAAGTAGAAAGATGTAGAACATGGCACATTCGGTCATTCCAACAGAACAACTGTTTGAAGTTTAAAACCAAACAGCTCAATAGTTATAGAAAATATCAACTTACATGAAAAGATGAAAGTGTGACACAAGTGGTTCTCAAACTTGAAAATAATCGACTAATCAAGCTAAAAATCATGATTGTTCCACATTCAATTTTATGAATAAAGGCACATGGAGAAAGTTATTTGATTCCTGTACAATTACAGCATACACAATTGTACAAGACAATCAATATAAATATACAACAATCACCTGACAAATACTTTTTGTATGGTCAGTGAAACCTAAAATTCTTGTATTCCTATGCTGTGATTTTAAATGAAGCAGAATGAAATCTGAAGATGTTAACAAAACAAAAATTTCCTTCATACGTTTCATTTTATGAATTTAAACAACTTGAAATAAAGATCAGGATGTCACACTTCTGGTTTCCAAAACAATACAAAGAGACAAACTAAAAGCTGGTTACCAAATCAAAATGGACAGGCTAAAACCTGGTTTCCAAAACAATTAGACAGGCTAAAACCTAGTTTCCAAAACAATTAGACAGGCTAAAACCTAGATTCCAAAACAATTAGACAGGCTAAAACCAGGTTTCCAAACCAAAACAGATGGGCTAAAACCTGGTTTCCAAACCAAAACAGACGGGCTAAAACCAGGTTTCCAAACCAAAACAGACAGGCTAAAACCGGGTTTACCAACCAAAACAGACAGGCTAAAACCTGGTTTCCAAACCAAACAGACAGGCTAAAACCTGATTTCCAAACCAAAATAGACAGGCTAAAACCAAGTTTCTAAATCAATACCGACAGGATAAAATCAGACTCAAGATCACTCTCAGATCTATTTTCCATGTTTTGGCTTTCATTTTATGCATCTTACATGGTGCAAATAGAGTATTAATGCAAGACAAATGACAACAGTACAGAAGTTTGTATTGTCTGGGTACCATATTGTAAGTACTGATATAACAGATTGCATAGAAAATGTAATCTTCAAGAACTGCAATTGTTACTACATGTACAATAAAACATACAAATAAGTTGTACATGTGATGTATTCACGTAACAAAAGAAGTTAAGGCAGATTATACACTGTAAGTGTAACTTCAAGATGTTATGTAACTATTTAAATTTCAACAAAGAAAAGTGTGAACATAAAAATGATAACCTGATGCCATTTCACTTACAAAAATAGTAATATACAATTTAAGTTCAAACCAAAAATTTGAAGACATTCTCCAAACAGAAAATTGTAAAAAAAAATGGATTGGTACCAATAATACTATTACATACCATTTAACAACTTCAAAGCCAGTATTTACATAGAAAATAAGTAAAAGTTTTTCAGCTTTAGAATTTTGATTTTAAGAGACAAATGGCATTAATCCTTCTAAATAATCACTGGAATGTGTTCTACCCTAAATCACTAACATCAATACTAATCTACAAGCTATCTAAAAAACTATCAGTAAATATGAAAATCCATGAAGCATCAGCACTATGACTATAATTTAGCTATCAATGATTGCATACTCCAATTTAGTTATGTAGTACAACATTCATAGGTGTCTAACATTTTGACAGATGAATTTTATGAAGATATTATGCAATTTTTTAACTGATATTCAAACAATCGATACGGCAAGAACAAGACACAAGTATAAGAGCTGCCTCTGTCTGAACCTGACTGAACAATGAACTTATACTGGACATCATAAGGAAGTAACCATCATGAAAATTCTTCTATTTTGGCCTAATATACTGACCTTGAAATGGTATGCAGCAATTTCATAGTCAATATTGGATAACAATATGGTTACACATATCGGTAGTAATGGTTGGTAAGCTTATTCGTTTCAGCTATTTCCAGAATTAAATTCATCTCGATTACTTGCACTTTGTCTATTTTATACCAACATCACTTACTGGTTACTCTTTTATGATGGCCAATATATATTGTGAGATAATGTTACAATCTTATATCATTAGATAGTAGTACTATCATATACTATCACATGGTGGTACTATCTTATATTGTAAAAGAATGGTAACACCTTACACTGTGAAATAATGGTGCTATAGTATATTGTGAAATAATAGCCTTAGACTTGAAAATAGTAGGACTATATTATCTCAATAATTAAATCAAACAATGTATCAGACTGTTTCAGGCAATCAGGCTGAAATGAAATGGGATTAAACCATTCTTCACTTTTCATTGTTTTCATTTTATGCACCACACTCATCCATAAAAAAAATCGCAAGTTACAATAATATACCGTACAGAAATAAAATGATTGTATCAATGATACCAGCAAGTTGTCATCTTCAGTTTAATACAAATTATGTTTATACAGTTGAATAATAACAAAAAAAAGTCGTAAAACAGGCAAACAACAGGAAAAGTACCATTAAATTACATATGCATGGGTGAAAGTCGAAAATTTTCAAAATTCCGGAAATCTCAACCTCGGTGCTGAACGGTGCAGAAACAATAAAAACCAGCAGGATCCAGATCTGGGAAAAACCGGAGATTCCTGAAAACTTTGAACCATGCATATGTTTGTAAAAACACCAGAAGTAACCGCAGACTAACCTACACAGGCGAAGGAATTCAATCCCGCAAGTTTAACAAAATTACTGAGCAGATAAATTCAGACTGCAAGAATAAAAACAAACTTGGCCTATTCATAATAGATAGAAAGCATTTTTAGGGTTCTATTGCAAAAGTATGTAAAACAGATCTACAGGTGGCCTGCATTTAAATAGACTGGTCAGGACAGTTAATCGGCTATCTTACAGCATTACATCAAGCTCTCAAATAATTACATACTAAGGGAGATAACACAGTTCAGTATTAATACACGCAAACTCAAATATTAGAAAATATTTTAACACAGCAAGATTGTCAAATTGATAATACACACTCAAATAAATAAATCACTCAAGTAACAAATGCACAGCAAAAATAACTTAATAATTAATTAAGTAATTTTACTTCACACAAATATCTTCCATGTATTCAACAAACTTATCTTACAATACCCAATCATTTTTTTGTTTTTATTTCAGAAAGGCTACCTATGCAAGTTCTTCAATCTTTTTTTTCAACAGTGTTTAACGTCACACCTACAACCAGTGTCATTTGGCAATTTTTCCAGGTTCACCAAAGTGGAACACCTCAGGCTTACATCTCGGAAGAACCATCCACCTTCGATAAGTAGCTGCATGACTTCCTCAGGGGTGAAAATTTTCTGGTCCTGGATGAGATCTAAACTCACAGTAAAGGGCTAGTGATAATTAGTCAGAGACCATAACTACTCAACCACAGAGACCCCTTTCGTAAATAATACAAAATCATTTCTATGGGACATAAACTTCAATATTTAGAGCAAACAACGGAAAACAACAAAAGCAGGAATAACTTACAAAAAGTGTAACACATAAATATTGTTACACGCAATAATGACACAGACAATTAACACTCATATGCCAAGATTAAACATTCAATATTTCAAGAATACATTTTACAGCATAAGGCTTAAGTATGTCACAAATATAAACACCATTATATCGCCTTTAAATGAAAAATGGAAATTTAGTTAACAAATGATCATAGGTTTGATTGAAAAATATTTTCCCGAGGTAAAATAATCATTAAATATCTGATATTACATTCTACCTGCCCAATAATTGTTATCACTACAACACATACATGCACATTCATTCCTATTTAATTCGATAACATATTACTGGTCATATTTACATACAACATATTTACAGTTATTAACACATTGCTTGAAAGACAGAATTTGGTATAACAACAATAATCACATTTAACATCATGCTATTTAAAGCTCTGCTAGTATTTTAATATTTTGAATTAATGAAATCCCTGACAGGAATTGTAAGCAACTTGATGGAAAGCTAAAATATGTTTGGTCCTAAGCAAAAATGATTTACATTACTAAGTTCTCCTTCATTAGAAAATAAATAGCAAAAATCTAAGACCTTCCTGAATTCACTAGACAAGGCTACGAAAGACAGGAACACTTCATATACATCAGGTAAAATGGCACCAATACAAGGACATCAGTTAAATAATTACTTATGCACATAAATACTAATATACACTTTGTTTAGTGTATCAAGTTCTGGCCAAATAATTTCATTACAATTATAATCTCAAACAATTTATCTCCTCTAATAACTCAATGTATGTAACAACAGACTAATCGTCAAATTTCTGCTCCTGGACAGATTTCTTATCTTCATCAGACTGTGTCTTCTTCTCAGTAGACTGTAAGGCAGACTGGTTGTCATCTCCATTAGGAGCATCCTCTACATTCTCTACCTCCATATCTTCTTCATTACCATCAGTACCTTCAGCAGAACCTTGGGTATCACCATCAGCACCATTAGTTTCATCATCTTCTTCTTCATCATCTTCACCATCACTTTCTTCATCTTAAATACAACGTTTAAGAGACAATTAAAGAATGCAGGTTGATTCATCAACAAAAAGACACAGCACTGCTGTGATCATAAAGAAATTTATTTTTGATTAAAACCAGAGTGTCATTGTAAGTTATTTTTGATTAAAACCAGACTGACATTTTAAGTTATTTTTTATTAAAACCAGAGTGACATCGTAAGTATAGTAAATCTCCACATCAGAACAAGCATTGAGACACAAAAATCTGTCTAAATATAGAGGTAGTTATTGTAAAGTTGAAAAATAAAGACATATTGATAAGTGGTCCAAAAAATACATATATCACAGCATTAAGGTTTTAATGCCGACATAGTCGCTAAGGCATATAAAATGTCTGTTTCTGGTAACCCAACCTACCACAGTCATACTTGTTTTTCATAACAGACAACTTGAAAAGTTGGTTACCAACAGTAAATCATTAGTACAACAATCATAGTTTGAATACGGCAATAAAATAACTAAATATATTCCAAGTATTTCTGAACAAGATTTCCAATTTCATGGGTAAAGTTTAAGCGCTAAAATTATTGAGAAAAATCCACACAACCCATTCATCTTAGAATTACCTTGACTTGAGGTTTGAGGAGCTCTAACTGGTACAGGAGGCTCTATTCTAGGAGCAAATGGTCTTTTCTTTCTAGCAGGATTGATTGAATAACAGTAACAACATCTAAAAGCTAGAAAACAAATCAATATGGTTATCATCATGAAGAATGATTAAGAGCCCCCATTGTAAAGTGGTTATGAACTCTGACCAGTAATCACTAGCCCCTGACTACAGTGAGTTCAAATCCCAACTGCAACTATGTGAGGAAGCTATCCAGCTAGGGTATGGAGATCTACCTTGATCTTTGACTATAGTTTTCCTCCACCTTTAAAGCTACAAAAGATGCCAAATGACCATGCTTGTTGGTGCAACATTAAACCCCAGCAACAAAATAAAAATAATAAATCACCACAGACACTAAGCATTACATGTTTTCAAATAATGCTGTAAGTTAAAATGAAAATATTTACAATACTATGTTTACAGGATGAGATAACCAAGGATCCTACATTGTCAGGAAACTACACAAAAACTAAAATTTGTAATTTTGAGTCAAATCTTTCAATTGTACCAAAAACCATGTGTTAAGCATCCAATACTCAACAAATTATTGTGATAAGCCTCAACAACTTTATCCATACACAAAAAAACTTACTGATGTATTCAAACTCCTCTCGCATTGCCATCCCATTATGAGAGAAACAGTTACCACAGATCAAAGCATATCTATTTTGTGGCCCATCGCCCACCAAGTATTCCAGTACTCTATCCATTGTTCCCCTCTCCCGGGGTAATATGGGACGAGGTAATGGGGGTCCTCGTGGTGTGTTACCTGAAACATACATGTACAAAATGATGATGAAAACAAAACTGGTCTTGGCAGATGTATGCTAATTATTTTATGAGATACTGTTCATTCCATAGAACCTACCTGGGCAAATACATTCTAGAAAAAAGATCCTATGGGCCTTTCAAGACAATCTGTCAGTCACAAAGACAGTCTGTATAGAACTGTTGTCACTGGGAGTTTTGAGACGTTTTTTGTATACATCAATTATTCATTTATGTAACTTTATTATATTTTTGGCATCGCTGGAGGTAAGAGTGTGGTAGGGCCCTGAAAATTAGTTTAATCCCCCTGTAGCTATGCTACAGACTATTCCAAAGAGCATTCTGGAAGACTGTTTTATTCTCCATTTTTTGTATGGCCCAGGGTGTGGGCTTTGGGTATGGAGATTTGAGGGAAGGTAGTATTTTGGGTAAGGTTCTTTTCTGATCTATATACATTTAACTTTACATAAAAATCAATGCATCAATATATGCAGGAAATCATTTCTTAGACAGTGCAGTAAGATTCTTGAGATCAATACAATATTTTACCATTGAATTGTGAAGAATCCATGATATTTCTTGGCCGCATCCCACTGTCACTAACCCTAGTACCAAATGGTGTCATTCCCGGTCTGACAGATGATCCAGGTGGTGCCCGCATGGGTGTCATACCTGGTCTTGGCGTAAATCCTGGACGTGACTGTGTGCCAGGTGGTGATCTTTGAGCAAATTGTCTTTGGCGTAATTCTAAACAAAAAATATATGATAAGTCTTCATAGTCTAAAATACAATACAACTATTCTGACAAACACAGGATATAAACTTTCTATAAAAATTGAAAACTAAACTATGTCATACCAGTTCAATTTTCTTTTCAAATAATTATACGAACCATTACAAATTTATAGTAGTCTAGACATATTTCAAACTAAAGTTATCATCCTAAAACAATTAATTGGAAAGCTGGTAATATCCTAAATTAATATAAAAGAACTGGCTCATCTGAAATCAATTATTTGACCCCCTGGTGTTATCCAAAGCAATTATCTGGTCAACACCATTAGTTACATGCATATTTTCACACCTAATATCTGGAATTACTGGGCAGGCATATAAAAAAGTTGTTTCATAAACATTTGTATTTGAAATAACTTTGATTTAATCAGTGGTGTCTTAAATGTCTGCATATGACTCTGTATTTATATTTTCTGTTTGAATATATTTTGCAAGACAAACAAAATAATCATAATTTGACTTTTTCTTTCACACAAAAATATGCATCACAGGGGAAACATACTTTGATAATACAATACCTGTACTTAAACAAAGAGAAACAGCTGAATTTTCAGGTTTATAAATTTGCATTAGCTCCCTTAATTACTTTCGAAAATCGATCATCAGAAACCATGTATAATCTGCAGTAAAATTTAGGTTAAAAAATTACATCTTCCCCAAACTACCAGCAAACTCAGAACCCACCCAACACACACAAAACAGCAGTCAACAATTAACTACAATTCACAAAATGATTAAAAGTTTACTGCATGTATAATTACCTGTGCCAGGTGTTGGTTTTGCTGGGGTCACCTTTGGACCCTGAAATGGATAAAACAATGAAAGTTAAAATTGTACACAAATATATACCGATGTCAAACAACTCATGATATTTTCTAGAAACTGAATATAAATAAATCTGCCAGCTACACATTTTCTCATGTGCATCAGTTCAAAACTCTGTTACCATGTTCGATGGCTTGTTGTGAAGTCTTCGATGAAATCCAATGTACAACATGATAAAATTCTTACCTCCAACTCCTTATATCTTGATGGGTCAAACTTCTCAAGAATCTCTTTGGCTTTTTTATATGTTTCCTTCTCCATAACTTCTTCCAACTACAAGAACAAGATACAGTGAATGACTGTGACATGACTACAGTGTCTATTCTAGAAATTCAGAAAAAGGGGTGAATTTCCCCCTTGCATAAAAAATAGGGGGATTTTCAAACACATGGGGGACCAATATCAAACGCCAATGTTTAAGCATTTCACACACAGGGGGCTAGCATGTTGAAGGGATGGTGTATAATGGTGTATTGGGCTTAAAATGGCCACACAGACCAAACTACCTGTAAAATCTAGAGTCTTAAACAATGTGAATATAGATTTCAAACACCATGTATTGGAGAAATTTTTTGAGAAGATTCTGACTGTCAGTATTCACTTGGGAAAAATCTTTTTTTATCAATAAATTCAGGATATTCTGATATAAATTACCAGGACTGTAATGTCAAGATATGTCAATGAAGAAGTTTTCAAATTTCACAACTTCAGTTCTGATTTATTCATTTAAACTTCACAAAACTACAGAAATTATTTTGAGATAACTCAATACATAAATTAATGAACATTCTGATCAAAAGGGATCTAAAGAGGCATTGTCCAAATGAACAGTGTATGCACATCGTTCACATACCTTCCGAAGTTTCAAATAATTCTGTAGCCTGATAAGTTTTTGTGTCATTAAACCCTATTGTATTTACTAAACAAAATATTACTTGATATTTACTATACAACATATTATTTTGTACTTACTATACGAAATATTACTATGGTCACCAAAATTATGACACATGCCTTAGGTTCAAAGTAAGAGACAAATACTAGTATTCACTTCATGGCTTAAACTTTCAAATTCATGCTCTATTTGAAAATCACTCAAACAGCTAAAAATGCCTTATACATAGACTTTAATGTTACTCTGAGATTATTATGCAGACATGAATTCAACAAAATCAGAGAAATTTTGTTTTGTTTTTATGTGACTTATTGATAATGGGGTTAAACACTGTTTTTCAACAATTTTTCAGTTATATACGCGACCGGTTCACCTAACCAGTTTCCTGGACCATATACTAACCAGAACAAACTTACCCTTCCACAAGGAGCCAGCAACTTCTCTACTTGTGGAGGAAAATCGACATTATTGTCAAATTTTCATAGAAGAAATCAGTGAAATAGCAGAACAACTGGAATACAGTATTTATACTAACTCTACTATAAACATTAACACTGGCATCAGGTATAATACCACAGAGATGTGTAAGTGAAAGTTTCTGATGATGACAAAAAAGACTACAATGTACGTACTATCTTTTTCTTCTTTTCCCTGAGTTCCTCCAGAGCGAGGTCTATAATAGATGAAAAAAAAACCTCGTCAATAATAATTAATAAATATCCTAGACAACTCGAGAAGTTTCATATTGGAATCATTTCAATTACATGTAGCAGTCAAACATGCTAATAAGTGTTCCTGACTTACTAAGCACATACATCTTAACAATGGTAAATAAGAGTACTTAGATATCACATAAGTGTTACACATAAAGCATATATATGAATCATGTCAACAATCCACAAGTACAAGATCGGATGTCCAGCGGTCTACTACATGACCAGATGTCCAGCGGTCTACTACATGACCAGATGTCCAGCAGTCTACTACATGACCAGATGTCCAGCTGTCTACTGCATGATCAGATGTCCAGCTGTCTACTGCATGACCAGATGTCCAGCTGTCTACTACATGATCAGATGTCCAGCTGTCTACTGCATGATCAGATGTCCAGCTGTCTACTACATGACCAGATGTCAAGCTGTCTACTACATGATCAGATGTCCAGCTGTCTACTACATGACCAGATGTCCAGCTGTCTACTACATGATCAGATGTCCAGCTGTCTACCACATGATCAGATGTCCAGCTGTCTACCACATGACCAGATGTCCAGCTGTCTACTACATGACCAGATGTCCAGTTGTCAACTACATGATCAGATGTCCAGCTGTCTACTACATGATCAGATGTCCAGCTGTCTACTACATGATCAGATGTCCAGCTGTCTACCACAAGATCAGATGTCCAGCTGTCTACCACATGATCAGATGTCCAGCTGTCTACTACAGGATCCAAAGTCCAGCTGTCTACTACAATATCAGATATCCAGTTGTCTACAACAAGATCAAAAGTCCAGCTGTCTACTGATCTATTTTACTGAGCTACATTTTCCAAAAATTTAAGTTATTCTTGCATGTGAAGAAATATTTCTACAAAGAATTTATAATAACTAAAACTGGTAACTGATGAACAACAAATACAGAGAAGAATTATTCAGAGTCAACAATAGAGCAATCAATCACAAAATAAGTACTATTTCATAACAAGTTGTATAATGAAATGTTCATATGTTCAAAGGTCTACTGATACTCTTTATACACATGCCTCACCATAAAAATTTACAACATCACATTGAATTACTAAATTATTCCATTTAGCAGCCTCTCTACAACATATGACAAGACCAAAGTATAATGAGATCATATTTACCATTTTTAGCAATTCTTTGCACAAAATACCAATGAAGTGTCTTCTTCACCAACCAAATTCTGCAATGAAAATAAAACACAATGATTTTCTACAATATATTCAACACTAGAAAGTCTTTCAAACTGAGAAGTTAAATCTGTGAAGAAAAAGTCAACAAGAGAGATATGATTTTTTTCATGTAAAGTAATGAAATTATTCATGTCGATGTAAAATGCTGTTACAGATACAGTGGACAATCAGTAATAACTATGCTACAAACAGAATGCTTACTCAAATAATGGTGGCAAATTGGTTTGCAGTTGTTCAAAAATCATGACTCAAAACACAGATTTGATATATTAAGGTTTCCTTTAGGTCGTTTTGATGACTGATATTTGGTCGCTTTCCCAATGGCAGAAAGTATGGTGTTTTTTTCCTTTTGCAAGGTGTAAATTCCCAATTCAAATGAGAAAAAAATTCTAAACCATTCAATTAACAAAGTTATCAATATCTAAAAACAAAAATAAACATAATCAGGTTTTTTTTACTAAGAAAGTGATGCCGATCTGCGTCTTCCCCTCAACATTTTTTCCCCTAAGAAGCATTTTTCCCCCTCGCTAAGATACATAATTCCTCTTTAAAGCTATTCAGAAATAGCAAAAGTTTACAATTTTGGTTTTAGTAGATTCAATTCTGCCAAAATATCTATCAGACCAAGGTTTATCGCCATCTTAAGGTTTAGGGCTAACTTGACATTTCAAGTCTCCAGATAGAAATAAGCAATCCTTTTTGAACATCCCTCGTACACAGTGACGGGAACCAATACTAGATGCCTGCCCATAATGCATGCGTATATCCACGCATATGATGCAAGGAAGCAGTCGCATGTTTTCATTTCCAGTAAAATGATGCGCAATTGACGTAATTACAGCAAAAAAATGAGGTTTCTGACACAAAGCATTCTGGATGGATAAACTCCTTTTTTGGTGCAGCGAGTAAAGATACCATCCATGGGCCGATCAACTCTCAATTCACTCATGAGAATAAATCTTTGGCCAGAAAATCTAATTGATCAAGACTATGAAATTGTGGTGGACCAGTTCAAATGTAGAAAAGACAGAGATACGGACTTGTAGATTGTTGTTTTAAATGCTGTTGTCATAATCATTGATTCATGAAAACATTGGCTTTGGGTATGTGACAATGTATTAAAATTTGATAATTTCCCCAAGTTTCCCATTTTCGCATGATTTTTCCCCTTTTGACGAGCATCCAGTGTTTTCACCTATCCCTAAAAAAAAAATGATAATATTTGTTATTTTTTAGTTTTATGTGATGATTTTAAGCTGTTTTATAATGTGTGACTTTTTCCCAATTTTGTCTAAAATGCCATGAAAATTCTCAAGTCAGGGGGGTCAGGTCATGTTCCCAAAATGCTGAGAAAAAAGCTCAGCAGACAAAAAAGAAGACAATATCCCTTTCAGAAGAATTGAGCATAATGTTGCAGATTGATATAGGTCCATTCATTAATTCAATTTAAACATTTTGACATATATGGAAACTTTGAACAATGACTTTTAGACAACACTATGATAATAAGAAACACCAACAAGATGGATTCTAATGATAAAAACATTACTAGTATACTTTATGTTGCTTTCTATACGAGTAAATCAAGATCTGAAACAGTGTTAAACAACACTGCATGTATTGTTTACATTTGTTTACATTCATAATTTATCAATATATAGCAAAGAATAATTAATAAAACACATAAAAAATCGATTTGTTTTTATGCATTAATCATTTGCATATACTGTAACAAACATTCATGAATTCCACAGACGTAACTTGAAATCGTTTGATAGAACATCATCCACACCATCTTGGTTAACAAGAATTCCACTTTCCTGATCTAATTTTGAAAGTTCTGGCAAGTTTAAACCAATGAGAGTCCACTGTATAAATCAATGAAGGAAATTGAACTTACATTAAAGGGAATAATAACAATGGTATAGAATACAGAAGTCTTTCCTTCCATTTCTCTGGGAAGTAATAGAAATAGAAGACTAGAGCTGTAACAATGTATGTCAATATTGAATACAGCAATAGCTTTGCAATAAATTTCTTCTGTCTTTCCTGATTCTTAATCTTGAACTGTTCAAGTCCTTTGATTTCCTTAAAAATAAAAATAAAACTATCTAAGTATAACAATAGGGTATCATTGTCATGGTGTTTGAGCAGCAGGAATGTCAATATTTCAGCAAAAAATCACAATACCTTACCATGAGTTACTATGTCATAAACAGGGATGATTCTTGGGTGCTCAGGACTTTGACTTGGGGTATTCTTCTAGTGCCTGACACTCATTTTTGCTATATTTCATAAGCGCTTCTTCGAATCATTATGATCAAACAAGATAGCTGCACTGACTAGACTGTTTCTGCTTTTTCTATTAAATCCCTTAAAAAATACTAATTCTCTCATTTAAATTGACCAAACAAAAGAAAAGTCCTCATTCAAAAGCCAGTCAAGAAGTATCCCTGCATGAAGATGCAAAGAATGCAGACTGCAGGATGATAGTAAACTTTAAAAGCCTTAACTACCATTTTTGTAATTTCTCCATATCAATGTGGTGGTTATCCAAAACCATTCACAGCGATGCCCCAATTTTACATTGATTTAGAACCCACCCAACCCCACCCCCTGCATTATGCTAACAATGAAACAAGCAATCCATTCCAGCTGAAAATAAACAGCCACTTAGTGATCAAAGTTCAAAGGTCACCATTTAAAACATACATACCTGCTCAAGCTGTTCCAGAACTTCAATGGTTGATGGCTTTTTCTGGAAACAGAAACAACACATGCAGTCAGACACTGTCCTTAAACTGCGCAACTTTCGCAGCAGACAGAAGACAAAAAGTGTGACTACAAACAAGTTTTGTAAATGAAACTGAATCAAAGCACAATCTAGATCTACAAACATCGTGAATAAGTATGTACAATTGATATTACCTTGTCAACATTCACAGTTGATAATAGCAGTCTGCCTATTGCTTTGAACCCAGACATGATTCAATATAAATTGATGTCCGTATATGACTCATTTCAATCATCTTTATGTTAATATATACAGAGACATACGTGGAACGAATCAACCAACAGAATAAAGTGATCCCCGAACTGGTTATTATTTCTTACATAACCTTCATCTAATAGAAATATAATACTAACGGACAATCACATTGTTTTCTGGTGATTTCTTAAAGGGTAATTTATTACCTTTGACGTATTTAGCAAACAAAAAACAAAGGCTTTTGTAATAAGGAATATATCCGAATATAGTGACACTTATTAAATGTATTCAAGACGCCAAGAACGATAGTGACTGTAGGAAAGCTTAGCAAAATTAGGTTTTACCCTGAATCGTGAGATTATTGCACCCATGGTTGACGATATGTTTCAAATGAACTTGAAAGGCGAAGCGAAATATTGTCAGTTCTTTTCCTGGTTGACATTTGTACGCGCCATCGCGCGGTGCGTTTTAAAAAGGACACCATGATATTCAGTCAGTCCTCGTACCAGTCACGTGCGACTAACTAACATTTTAAGCGCGTAATAAACCATATGTCCAGTGCTTATTGTTGACTTGCCAAAGATTGTATTTGGTTGTTGTTGTTGTTTTTGCATTGCCAAGAGATTTTAATAATTATCTTTGGGTAAAAAATCTGAAAAACAGGCTGATATAGTCAGGGACTCTACATAACAAGCGTAATGTAGAGTCCCTGGTAAATAGTTAACTACAGCATAGACTCTTTGGCTGCGAAATCGGTAAGGCATTAAAAATGAATAAATAATTATCTGGTTTCCTCTAAGATCCCCAAAATATTGGATCGGTAGGTCGGCTGAACTACTTTCAAACAGAGATCTAATTTCAATTCAGGCATGTATACAGTTCAAGTGAAAATGCATGTCAACAGCGGCAAAAAATAGGGCCGATCGATCGGGTTAGCTGAAGCCAGGATATTAAGCCTACTTACACCTTTGTGATAGAATTATCAAATAAGTTTGAATATATGTTGATCATTTATTAGAAGATTTCACGTTTGTATAAAATTTTACCATGATAACTTGAGCGTGCTCAAACAACAAGAGAAATAACCGCTGCGAGAATTTTGTATCCGTGTAATGGCATTACCTCGCCTTTCTTGGTCAACTCAAACCTACACTTGTAACTGTTTCTATTTTGATTTTCATTCACCGCACGGTGTCAATTCACATGCTCAGGAATAGATTCGTATACTATAGGTCGACTTATATACACATATAATTCATTACACACGCACATATAGTACATGTACATACATGATTTATTATTTTTGTAATACTTGAGTGGCCCAGATATAATATTATAGCACTCCTGATTGTTAGCTGCTATACAGTGTCGCTGCTATCAGATTGAGCGTGAAAGTTTTCACTACTTTCTTCCTCTGTGAAATGACTACATTTGATGGAAGTGCCAGGGAGTCTGTAAAGTTCAGTATAATGACAGAGTAGAGTCCCTGGAAGTACCCACATATCACATACAGGGTGAGTAAAAACTCTGAACGGGCATCTTCCATAATCGCATCAGAATCTTATTGTACTGCATTACAGAATATGCGTCTAATAGTACTAGGAAAGATTAATTTAAAGTCTAATATTGGCATTTATATGAATGTTGTTGACGTTCGTTTCTGACACGTTTGTCAATCGATATGGGTTTAATTACTTTCATTAATGTGGTACTTTTTACGCCCGTTTTACTTCATAGAGAATATATACATGAATGTGAAGTAGAAAATCTAACAGACAAATAATTAGATCACGTGATCTAACATTCAAGTTGTTCTTGATCATGTCAAAACTCTGCATCTGTTTAAAGAACCAGACAGATAGCTGAAGTAGACTATACAACGTACAATTCTAGTTTATTTTTCTCACAATAACATTTTACAAATCATGTACATGTACGTGAAATTCTTGTCGAGATCTCCAATCTTGGTGAAACTTATGAAGAAACAAAACTAGATACAAAATTACCAAATTGGTTTGTTACAAATAATTTTGATACATTATACATAATGCATAGACATGCACAATAAAATTCTTCTTATACACGTCCTGTCAGGTATTACCAACACACTATGGCTAGTCAGTGTAGTGTTCATAAAAATATCTTTTCGAGATTTATGTAAATACGATCCGCTAAAATTATGATTGCATGATGAAATGCACCAAAAATGTATTTCAATAAATGCAATACTAGTATATAAATGCAATACAAAGCGGACCAATCGAGAATTCGGATCACAACTTCTATTACACATTAGTTTAGTTTATTGGTGTTTTATGGCGCATCGACATCTAACGGTCATGTTGCGCGCATCAAAATGAAATGGATAACAAATTTCACGCATTAAGAAACCTGGAGGACCGTATAGTCTTCTGAATGGCGAGATTTCAGTCCGGATTGAAATGGAATATTTCCTCAACCTAACAAAAAATGTGTCTCTTCAATTAAGTTTTGTTTTATGTAAATGTTTCACGTAGAAATACCTAAACTATATATCAGTTAGACAGACCATATGTGTCAATTTGACAAGTTCGTTCCATCCATAAGATGATTGATATATATGTACCTCTATAAAAACTTGTTGTGCATGTACTTATTCTCACCAAACAGACATATGTATACATTTGTTGAGATACCAATTTAAAAGACTTCGTATACATGTATTTTAAATATAAGTCAGGAATTCCACATGGGTCAGTCAATACAACTAGGGCAAAAAATAGAAAATTGAAAACTTCAAAACTACTGTCGAGGTAGAAAAACATTTTATATGTGTTCAAACCATACTTCTATTATACAATGGTATATTTTTAATATTTTGCGATTTTACTTTGTTAATGTTAAATCAAGGTCTTTTTAAAATGTGCAGCTCACGGAGAAGAAATGAAAATATACACACACCCGAGGTACAGTTTTAGTTTCACTAATCAGTGTGCTACACAACCCGAGATAAAATCGAATTTCATTCTTAAATTAATCAAACTCTTCGATTCCAGACAATGTTCATGATTTCATTGCGTGCTAAATGATATTAAGACATTGTTGGATAACAATTACAGTGAGCGTAACACCGGTGTATGTACATCAGAGGTAACAGTTTCATCCATTTTGGTCGCGAAAACAAAAGTTGAGAATGATGAGTTAGTAAGCTGTTTCAGACAGAACGTGATACGCTTCCATACAAGCTAACAAATAGTCAACTTCTCTGGGAAACTATTACTAATATAGTTGTGAACAGTTCGATGCCTAGCTATGATACTGATCAACGTGCTATGTAATTGACTGTACAATGTACAACTATCTTGTGTTTTATTCATCGTACAGCGTTACTGTTTTACACCATGATTTGTGAAATGTACATTCGGTGAAGCCATTATGCAATAACCTCTACTTAAAATGTAACAATGTGACATGAGAAGTCATACTGCCTGGTGTATGACAAATGTACGTATGTTAAAACATCTCATTTAACATGTCATATCACATACAGCGCGACTTTCACGTCATATGCACTTATATGGTAAGCTTTTACCATTCAGCCCCTTTAATGGTTATTTGAATTAATTATACGTCAATGTACTGAAGTATGTTACAGCATTGCGTGTGCACAAAGCTAAGGAAGTCTGACAATTGTATGTGCGAATGAAACATTAACTGTACAGACATATGCTACATATGTGCACCATAAACCTTGACAAACTATGCATCAAATGAAAATATATACATGCACATGTAATTATAATCACATAGACGCTGAAAGAATTCTTGTTTGTTATATCTGAGATAAGATAGACCTATATACATTTATATAAACAATGATCTCAGGTTTTATTAAGGATTTCCCTCGGTAAATATTTTATAATGGTGATTCGTTTCATCCATTTCATTTCTATCTCATTTACTTTTCAAGTGCTAGTATTCAAATGTCTGTATTCAGGTTAAAATATTCAAAAAGAAGATATGGCGCTTGTCGAGTATCATCTCAGAGAGTCTTGGAAAATTTAAGCACGACTAGTGACTGAAAATGACTACTCGAGTCATGTACATATACATCATGATAAGTATACACGTGTTATATACATCGTGCTATGTGTGCACGTGCTTAATAAGTTAAAATATGCATACACGTGCTATACATCATAATATGTATACATGTTTTATTTACATTATAGTATGTATTACCGTTTTATATACGTAATGTTATGTGTACACGTGTTATATACATATGCATGATATGTATATACGTGTTATGTATGTAATGATTTGTATTCACGTGTTATGTATGTAATGATCTGCATACACGTGTTATATACATCATAATATATATACACGTGTTATGTATGTAATGATATGTATATACGTGTTATATATGTAATAATATGTATACACGTGTTATGTATGTAATGATATGTATACACGTGTTATGTATGTAATGATCTGTATACACGTGTTACACACGTTATGATTTATATACATGTATTATTCAACTAGATATATTCAACTACAGTGTTGTTTGTAATTCATGTCCACGTATAACATACCTGCTTATGTATATATGTGTGTATGATATGAGATTATTGCTTGGATGAGACAGACACCGTCTCTCATTAATGTAATTGAAGATTCAAGGCCGATTAATTTATAAATGAACTGCAGATAGCAGTATAATTATAATACTTTATGCATCGCTTCGGTGCGTTCTTCAGCTTGCATCGGTTTCGATGCAATGTTTTACATACAGTTTATACACTTTTATACCCCATGGGACATAAAGTTTGGGCATTGAATTTTCGTTATAAAAACGGTAGAGTATTCATCATCTCAAACTGATGTATACGTATAGACACGAATTTAGCGAGTAAGCAGCCACGCGTGTATGTTAAGTACATTTCATCTATATGTTTTCTATATACTATAGATTGGGGATACTTACGAAACTCCCATATGAGTGAATAATTGGCTTTAACATAATCAATTTACGATGTTGTTTGTACATATCGCTTGTGTATTGTGTGTTTGGAAACTAGGCCGGAGTTTACAACAAATTATTAATATGTTGATTTTCATAAATCAATGTTTAATTTAATTCATAAATTGTACAATGTTATATTTATATAAGTACAATTAACTACAATATTTTCGTTAAAATCGAACGCCTGGTTGTATGGCAACGAAAGTTTGGGTGCAATCTTATAAGGAGTTCAACTTCAAACGTAGCACTAAGCATTTACGGCATATCCCGGAGGTCTTGACAAACTTATTTTGCATTCATTCCGCACAACTACATTGTTTACAAACATCAAAATTCTTCTACTCGGACACAGTTTCTAAGCCAGTCAATAGTTTGAGTGATTTAACCGGACCGGCAAAATTCACAACTAAGGAATACTATCTTGCCCCACTCCGGCGTCGCTTGAAACTCGGTCTGGGTCGCATGGCCTTGATATATATATACACCTTTACAACGCGTGTATACTATACATAAAATCTCAGTAATATTCCATTTGTAACTCTCTCACGCACGGATCGTTTGTCGACAAAATACTACATTTTAGCCATCAGTTTTTGTATTGCTTTCATATAAAGTTTCAAACCGAGCGATGTTTAATACCGCATTTTATCTGAACACCTTGAATTGTTGAAGGACAAATAATTGTTATCGGAAATTCATACAATGGTTTGGTGTGTTGTATCACACAGCGATTCTCGGTGATTTCCTAAGCGGTTTCAGTATTTAAATGTTTTGTTGAATAGAAAATGTTTATTTATTGTTAGGAAAAAATAGACCTAAGGAAGGTGTGAGAAGCCCTTTAGTTATTGAAATAAAAAAAAGAATACGTATAAGAATATTAACAAATGCATTTCATTGTTATTATTGAAAACGCAAGTAAGCCAACATCAAAACTATATCATTGACGTAACCTTACATCTTATATATCTCTTTGAAGTACTTACAATAGGTTATTGAAAGGGCTGGTTTCATACCTGAGTGAAAATTATATAAATGTGTGTATATAACATCGTGACTTCTATGATAGAACAGTAACAACTAGAGTTGTTTCAGTCATTGGTGTTCGCTACATCAGTGGCGTTGATGTTACTGCTGATGTTGCTAATGATGGATTCATGATGGATTCATCAGTGTTGACGATGAGATGAGAAAAAGCACAGCTGACCCAATTTTGATACATTCAATTATTTAATTTCAAATATATTATATATTGATGCACAGATTTCATATTCTTATCATGAGTTTTGAAAACATGTACGTACCATACTTACTCACTAAATGATAAGAACGAAAATGTCCGAAGTTGACCGATAAAACATAAAACGTGTTCATCATGAGCATGATAACTGAGCTGATTTATGTCGGTATTTCGTATTTTATTCATTACAACACGTCCACTTATTTCTCATCATTTTTTTAGAATTATGTGTGTATGAACATGGATGAAACAATTAGGATAAAGATTGGTCAGATACGGACATAGTTCCTAAGCACACAGTTATTAAGGTAATAGACCAAAGAAACCTGGTAATAGAGATCTAGCTAGCATTATGTCCTCAGCTCTCTTCTCACCCCATGATGACCTTCGTTAAATTGTATATGTATCATATGATGACAAGATTATTCGCATGTCTAATTATATACATCTACCGCGTAATTGATACAAATAATAGCGGACAATTTCTGTAAAATGCGTGCTTGAAAAATAATAAACAGTCATTTCGTTTAATTTCTTTGTATAAAATCACCACTTTAGATTAACGTAAGCCTATTGAAGTTACGGACGCCATCTGAAGTGTTTGGCTGAAACGAATCGACAAATATTTACCTAATGTTAAGAGCCAACAAAGAAAGATTAATTCATGTTTGGCCTTAAGTTTACAGCGCCAATATATAGATATACGTAACGCAACTGAATTAGAAAGACGTATTGTGTGCCAAAGTTCTGCAGACAATGTGATGAGAATAATCGTATCGAACACTATATACATGAAAAGACATCAATGAATCGTTAAAGCTTTTATTATTCAACTGAAATGCGTATGTAACATTTGTATAGTGGCTAGTAACCTTAGATGATCAATAGTCTATTATTCCTATGTTAACGTATTCATACAGAATCCTGTAAGTGCCATTTGAATGTATTTAACGGCTAATAATTATATAATACGCGAAAATGCAATGTTAGAATTTAGCTTTTACGTTGAAAAATGACAATGTATGAATCACGCGACAGCTAAATCGGACACAAAGTCGACATGTTCAGATGTCGCATAACATGTTTTAGATTGTATTCGTAACGTCTGCAGTACGAAATTTATTACAGTATTTTGAATTGGTATATTCGCCTATCACATTGTCTCTCTCAGTATGAAGATACAAAAACACAACGGCACAAGAAGTATTCCGTATATTTTAATGAAGTTAAGAACAGCTTTTGTGTTCATGTACGCTGACAAGTTTGTTGTAGACTGAATTATCTGTTCTTGTGAAAAGCACGACTTTGGGGTTACCAAATTTTACATGCATCTTGTCTGCTTGAGAGTTAAGCTATACATTACAGTACGTACTTGTTAAACATGTAGCTTAAATCCTAAAAAGGATACGATTACATTCATCTAATTCTCAAAAGACAAGTGTACAAAGCACGTGACAGTTTCTACTTTGTCTCTGTATGAGAAGTTATAAATTATCCGACAGATATGTCAGCCAGAGTGAAAACGTACTTGAATACTTCGTGGCTTTATCATGAAAAACAAAACATTGATTGTTTTATTGTGTTTAAAAATCAAACTGACTTACTTATAGAAAATTCTGCTATTTTTGTCCACGCGTTTCAAGGGCAATTTGTCATTTTAAGCCGTAAAATATTTATAAATATTATATGGCAGGATCATCCCGATATGAGAGGGGAATCAATAAATTCGAGCCACGATATACATGTAGCTTTGGGCCAATATTTACATACAGTCAAACCTATGGTCGAAACCACCTAACGACCATCATGTGAATAAAAACCATTTTTTTTGAAAAACTGCCAGTGATTATTTAGAACAAACTGACCTCTGAATAAAAGCCATCTGTCAATAAAGGCCACATTTTGTCTTTCCCCAGGGTGGTCTTTGTTCACAAGTTTGAATGTACATACAAGATACATACTTCTTCCAAGTCAAATGATAGAAATTAGGATACAACAGAAATCTACGCTATGCTGTTTTAGTGATAACTTTTCACAGGAACATTACGGTCAAAGTTCAATTGCCTGAAGTGGAAGTTTTAAACAGATGTATGACTTGTACACGTGGTTTTGTAGATAAATAATTGAGTAGATGATCATTGAACGTGTTATGTAATAAATTACAGTCACTCACTATTACAATAACATATGAGTGTTAATGTATGAGATGATTACACACGTATGCGTGTTAATGATTCTATATATGTATTAGTCCATAAACTATTGCAATATATTTAGTATTTGGATAAAATATCGGCTCTGAAAACTCGTGTTTATACCTCTTAATTTATGAATGGAATAGCTGTTCTATATTTAGCGACTGATAATTCGGTTGTTGGCCGCGTTGTTGACATTTATATGATAACAACATTCAATAAGCCAGTTATAAAGCCAGCATTTGAACAATGCCATTTCCTCTGCCATTCTTTTTCAGCATTTAGAAATTCAGTATTTAATTTAGAAAAACATAATTAGGAGAAATAACTCCGGTACGCTAGCTCGTTTTAATCAGAACTTAAAACTTGTTTAAATGCTGTTATGCAACTTTCATAATTTAATCGACCGAACATGGGGGCTTGACAAATGTTAATTAATTATGAAATCTGTGCATTTTAGAACTTAATTCCATGTTTAGGCAGGAAAGTATCTTTATTCAGTCATCTATCAAAAATTAATTGATAAAAATGACGCGAACTTTTCTTGATATTTACAAACAAAGGGCGCTGTCATACATCAAAATGGAGCGCAACAGTACGCAACCCCCGGGGTATGAAAAAACATCGAAATTCCCGCCATATCTGAAATGAGTGACAGGTTATGTCTGTCGGTAGTTGATATTATTTATAGTCACCTATCTGGAGAAATCTAGACACACGTCCATGATTTTATTACCCTTTCAATTTAATGAGAAATTTTATCTGTTATATGCATCCATCTGGTTGCTGCGTACTACGTTCTCTGCACGATATGTTTCTGACTGTGACTTAATTAGTTCATCTGTTTTTAGTTTATGAGGATAATGATGTCGATACTAAAAATGAAAGTTGAATCTAGACTAAAATTGCTTTCACCCGTTTATGCACCGTTATTAATTAATGGTTAAGATTTCTTTTCTTCAAATTTTAAGGCAACAACTGTAATATAAAACGTTATGAATGCACAGAAGTTCGAGTAAATCAACAGAAAGTACACAGTTTTACATGTTTTCATTGCATGATCCGACTAATGATAAAATATCGTCTATATAAAGTTACTCACCTGCCGACAAGGATAAAAGATTTAAAATGTAACCGGTATATAAACTAATTCAATGTGATATAGAGACTAAATGATGCATTTTTGCCGAATAGATACAGTTCTGTTTAAAATGTTGAATGGAAATCTACACCGAGTATTATTTCCGTCCTTGAGAAAGGCAAACGTCATTACAAACTGATATGTGGTTCTTTCATGACACACGTCTGATTTATGATGCTAACTGTGTCACCATTGTTTCAGCGGTTAACCCAAATCGTGTCCTCTAAATAACCGTGAAAGTCACTGCGTACTGGCAAAAATAACCCAAGGTTCAGACGGGCCATAAATAATTTATTTATACGTATGTCCTGTGTGTAGGTCGGTCCTCGCTCGAGGCAAGACAGAGAACCAGTGAGATTTTTTGATGAAGTAGTCAAAATGTATCTAGTTAAAAAATGTTTGTAATTATAGCAAAAATATATAGTCACAGTTTACATACGTTAGATCCCATTTATGGTTAATAATATTTGATTATAATTTTCAGCATGCAAAAAGTATTTTTATGACTAAATTGGACATTGTTTGTTATTTATTATATGCAAACTGCAAAAAAACCCTATACACATACATTCCACCTTTCATGTTCCATTACAAGAAACTTGAAACGGAAAACAGAAATACAATCCATTCTTTGAAGTCTCTGGGGTTTTTATATTCTTTTTGACTTTATGGACTAATATGTTGACTAATAACGATGATACGATGATTTGATAGAAACCTCGAAACAACAGCTTTACATTCTGCTGACTGATAAACTTATATAATTTTACCTCAACTCACATGTTCATAAACATTTAAGATGATAAATATACTTTGACGCTTTATTAATTCTTTCTTTTCAATTAACTGTCGTAAGCCATTTAATTATCAGCAATTTATGCAGTTTTGAAATACTATTCAAATGCGCTTATAACTGTTATTTCAAAATATTTCCATGACCGTAGAACGTTCAAAGTTCGACATGTAATGTATTTCAAAATAAATTGTCGATTGTGCTATTATAAAGCAAAGACCTATATTACACATATATTTATAACATATAGGTCCTTGTATTCATGAAGTGAAGATCCAAGATTACAATTTGTATTTTGAAATAACTAATCAAGTTAAAAAGCCAGATAGTAGTAAAATGAAGGCAAAGATATAGTCCACATTGACTGGCTTGTTTCTTACTTTGGTAAGTACAAGGTAATTGTTTAATTTACATATTCATAGATCAATATGCTCGATTAAGAATCTACATAATCTTACACATTTTAATTTTCATTAGGATTAAATGTTGAAACTAAATGCCATTTTCGTTTTATTATTGTGTATATCTCACGAATTCGACGTAATTAGGAACTTTTTTTGTAATTACAGAACCAGATATCATGATAGAAAATATTCTTTCAACGATGGCAAATTATTGATTAAGATCTCCATCGATCTACATATGTACAGTAGACATAATAAGGCTATTTGACCTGGGGACATTTTGGCTAAAACTATTATCAATGAAGTGTTATTGTCTTATCCTCATTTCATAATAATGTATGCCTACGTCATATTTGCGGTCGTACATAAACCAAGAACGTTGCAAAATTGCCTTCTTTTTAGATAGAGGCCCGAAAAGACAACGCGGATTGCGAAATAATCGCAGCCGGTAACTGGGGGCGGGACTAACTACTGAACAGGTCACGTGGATTTCAGGACACTGAGGTCAAACTAGGTGAATTAGCTGGACTTTATATTATTGATGCTTGTGCTTTCTCGTGGATGTTAAAGATCGAATAATTAAGCAATACTGAGGCAAACTGTTTATTTTTGAAGTCATTTTTATACAGAAATTGCATTTTTCTCTTGCTAGGTGCTTGTGACGTCACGTGATTGACAGCTAATAGGAAGACAGTTTTACGTCACGACCTTTTTACATGATCGCTGGAGTGTAACATGGCGTCCAGCAAGGTGAAAACGTCCCAACAGGTAAGAAAATTCGTAATTTTAAGTTAATATACTCATCTTTGTATCGAAATTTAGATTAAGTTTAATTTTCTTTATTTAATTTCAATGCTTTTTGAAATAACTTTCCTGTATTTATTTCACAAATGCAGCAACATAGAAATTCGCTTAATAAAGATGGCTGCCGCCGGGTTGATTCAAGTTATTTCTACACTAACATACATATAATATGCATCTCTGTGCCAATGTATTCTACATTTCCATCGGCATTTATTTAATATTTTAGTTTTTATCGTGGGGAGGTATTTTTAAACCTTTGTCAATTCGTTATGCTTGAAAATATTGATAACTTCGTGAAATATCCTAGGCTACTGAATATTCATGGCTACATTGACATTGAAAGGTCGAATTCTGCTTGGGAAAAATACATGCCTTATTTCGTTTATTAAAATGGCTCCAATTCTTATTGTATCATTTATTTCAATTTTTATTTTTATTACTTCAATGTCGAAATTCAATTCAGATTGTGTTCTAAATACGCACGTTAAATTGATATGGTTTGATAAGATTATAAAATAGGTCAACTCCGGGTGGGGTAGATTATAATTCGTTTATTACTGACCAGTTAATACCGCAACACATGCTTCTTTTGATAATCCTATGCAGTTACTTTACGTTGTAAGAACATGGTTGTCTGCTGTGTAGACACATGTGTTAAAATAGTCTTTATTTTTGAAAGGCATAGTATCATAAGTGTCAATTGTCTTGTTAGCTGTACAAACGTACTTGTCATTTTTTACCTTATGCGGTGTTATGTCATGCTTTGTTATGATGACAGATTATTTGGTAATATTATGTCACAATGGTTTGTATGTCAGACATTCTAAACACCCCCAGGCTACAGTGTTGATTCAGATAAGCAACCTTGTTCTGATTGGTTGAAGTATGGTGTTATTTATTGCCCCCAGATAACACATTTTCTTTGTATTGATATTATCCAACTTAGCTTAGATTAAAAAGCCCCTTAACCCATTTTCAACCAAGAATACAGCCTCTAAAGTTTTCATGCAGCAAATCACCCTCTGTTTTCTTGCGTGTGGCAATGAGTTCTTAAATGTAATTTATTTGAAGCAAACTAATGACATTTAAAGGTCATCTGTATTTACTACACTTTGGGAAAAATTTACTTATTGTTTCATATGATAACAGTAATGGTTATTGGTGATTGCAAAAATCCTGTTTCTGATGTTCACATGCATTAATGTTCACAATCACACCCTTTTTTTGTATTTAGAATGCATTACATTCTTAGGAAAACATATAAGAAATTAAAGAAGCAAATTGATTGGTATGAACAAATTTAAGGCAGTAAAGTTGATATATTGTTACTTTGAGTGACTTGTTTTTCTATTTGGCTGTATTTTTTTCATTTTTTTTTTCAAATTACTCTTCAGTATATCTTCCCAGACATGATAGCTATATTGTAAATTGATCTACATAGCTTACCAAACTGTGATCTTTTCTTCACCCACCAATAATCAATATCAGGATCAGATAGACTGTTACAAGCTGTGAAAAATTTAAGCAAGTCAGACATTATATTCATAAATATTTAAATTGTTGGAGATCACCTACCCATCCACTCATAGGGAAAAAAGAAATTAAGTTTATGAACATTAATTTGCTGGGGTATAAATTAACAGTCATCCAGTGGCCAGTGATGACTAAAATGGTCAATTTGTGAACAAATTCACCCTGATGATCGCCCAGTCAGCAAGTAGTAGTTTACGGATGTTTTTTTTTCCAAATATTTAATTTACATCCATTTTCGTATTTTTTTTTTGCCGCAAAAAATACATTGCTGTAATTCATTCAAAATTGCTGTGTCTGAAGCCATTCCCAGGTACATTATCTAGACTTGGTTTTATGATTTCCAATGAAATCATTACAGGATTTTTTCTCAGCATTTTGGGAACATGACCCGACCCCCAGAATTGGGAATTTTTGCGAATTTTTGACAAAATTGGGAAAAAGTTACACTGTATAAAAATTCTGCCGGAGTAGTGTACCAGTCTAAAAACACGTCATCAGTGATTTTTTTCCTCTTTGTATACGCACTCACCACTCTCGGCCTCAAACATGTTGCAAAAAAAATGGCGAAATGTTTTTTTCTCATTTGAATTTGGAATTTTTGCCTTGCAGTTGGGGAAATAACATGCTTTTTACCATATTCTGTCATTTCTTCATCTGAGTTGTTGGATTAAAACATATATTGTTTTTTTTACAGGGACCAAGACAAGATAGTTACCGGTATGCAGTTACACCAGGAGATGAAGGGGCAAAAACAAAGAAGGGGAAGAAGAAGGCTGATATGGATGAGCTTAAACAGGAGCTCACTATGGATGAGCATAAGATCCCCATTACAGAATTATATAGCAGGCTTAATACTGATCCAAACATGGTAGGGATGACGCTGTGTACAAGTTTTGTTCAGTTAAATTTTTTGCCCAAGAATTAGGCAAATGGAGTATTTAAAACTCTTTTAAGCTGTCCACAATTGTCATCTTGGTGCTTAGATTATAACATTATGTATTTTTTATCTTAATATCATAATTTTTAATTTCATGAAAATTCAATTTTCTCCTGCAACAAGTTTGATACTGTGTAAATTAAGAATTCTCATTGCTGTGTAGTGAATCTTATTTTGTGTAATTTTGTACGATTTGTTTTCTGAATTCAGGGTTTAACTCCAGAACATGCTCGTATGGTTTTAGAAAGGGATGGACCTAACGAATTGACCCCACCCAAGACAACTCCAGAATGGTTAAAATTCTGTAAGCAGCTGTTTGGAGGTTTCTCTCTGTTGCTCTGGATTGGTGCCATTCTTTGTTACATTGCTTATTCTATTCAGGCATCTCAAATGGAAGACGTACCTGGTGATAATGTACGTAATAATTTTTTTTTGATCATAAGAACTTTTCTTACACAGTTGCTGTTCTAATGATTCTGTACTTATGTGTTAGGGCCATTATCGAAATAAAGATGATAGCTTTTTACAAAAAAATATTTAATATCCTGCACTAATGAAGTATATTATGTTCATGTATATTTTAATGTTTTATTATATACTTATTTCTCAATTGTGAAAAAGTTTTCTTTAATAAAGTTAAATTTTGCATACTGTGATGAAATGATTTTTTGTATTTCAGTTGTATTTGGGTATTGTATTGACCGCTGTCGTAGTTGTGACTGGTTGTTTCTCTTATTACCAAGAAGCCAAAAGCTCAAAGATTATGGACTCATTCAAAGACATGGTGCCTCAGGTATGTATTTGTACTTCTTAATCTCCATGCCATGAGTTTCCAAAATGTCTGAATGAAAGACATAACATGGGAGAGTGAGCACAACTGTACACAACTTTAAATTTATTCTTCCTTATGTTTAAAAAATATAAGAAATTTGGATTAAAGCTGTGTTTTTTTAGGGGACTGTTTTGGGCCTGAAATTAGGCCCCATTTTCTTTTTCCAAAAAGTATGGTCTCACTATAATCCTTAATATCCCTTTTTTTCATTGAAGACATTTTTAGCTTTTTTTGTCTATAACCATCAAGATTAAAAACTATTAGCAAGTAACTGATAGGAGGATATGTATGTCTTGTTTTTTTTTGCCATTTTCCCCCCAAAGACACCATTTTTCTTCTTTCTAAGGGCCACATTAAAAACAACAATTAATGTATATTATTATTCAACTTTTTCAGTACGGTATTGTAATCAGAAATGGAGAAAAGTTGAACATCAGAGCTGCTGAATTTGTAATTGGTGACATTGTGGATGTAAAATTTGGAGACAGAGTTCCAGCTGATATCCGTGTTATCTCTGGCCATGGTTTCAAGGTATTTCAAACATTAAATTTGGTTAATTACTTTCTCTTTACAATTTTGTGAAGATAGGTGTAATAAGTTATGTATATATGTATGTATAAAAGTTCTGTGTTAATTCATTCTAAGTATTATTTTCCATTTTAATACTGTTAGTATAGTGCTGTATGGATTATCTTTCTTTCTAAGGTGGATAACTCTTCTTTGACTGGAGAATCAGAACCACAATCAAGAACCCCTGACTTCACTAATGAAAACCCATTGGAGACAAAGAATTTGGCTTTCTTCTCAACCAATGCTGTAGAAGGTATTGAATTATTTTACTATTGCTTATAAATTATTCTTGATGTCATGAAGTATTGATGTTGATGTTAGCATCATTGATTGAGAGTTTAATTATTGAGATTTCTTTGACCAAAATATAAAACATTCATTATTGTTTTAGGTACATGCCGTGGTGTTGTTATCAAAACTGGTGACAAAACTGTCATGGGTAGAATTGCTAACTTGGCATCTGGTCTTGAAGTTGGAGATACACCCATAGCTAAAGAAATTGCCCATTTCATTCACCTTATTACTGGTGTGGCTGTTTTCCTTGGTGTTACATTCTTCATCATTGCTTTCATTCTTGGCTACTTCTGGCTTGATGCCGTCATCTTCTTGATCGGTATCATTGTAGCTAATGTGCCTGAAGGACTTCTTGCCACTGTCACTGTAAGTGTATTCTCTTAATTAGTACTGTTGTATGTTGTTTTTTTTTTCCTTTTTCTTTGGTTTTCTTTTAAAATGTATATGAAATACAGTTTGCAATTTGATTTTGATTAGTCTGGTAAAAGATTTCTGGTGTTGTAAAATTAAAAAGAGCAACTATAAGCAAAGAAGGAAAATTTGGAATTGTAAATGAAAAGCTACATTTTCGCAACAAGACAATATTTATGCATTGAATTATGCATTTGGAATAACTTAGCTGAGGATGTTTATCTGGTGGTAATATTTATTTGGAAAGTCTGTATTTATTATGTCTAATATGCTCATTGGCCATTTTTAGGTATGTTTGACTCTCACTGCCAAGCGTATGGCCAAGAAGAACTGCCTTGTGAAGAACTTGGAAGCTGTAGAAACTCTTGGATCAACATCCACCATCTGCTCTGATAAGACTGGAACATTGACACAAAACAGAATGACAGTCGCTCATATGTGGTTTGATGGCAAAATTGTTGAAGCTGATACTAGTGATGATCAATCCAGTAAGTTCTTAGTTCATACAAGCCAGCATATGATTTTAGATGCTCAATCCTTCTGCTTTTGTATCCTAGCAAAAAATTCTTTAGAAATGGGATGATAGCTTTATTTTATGATGTCATTTTATTGATTAACAAGCTTTACATTAGTAATAAAATAGCACTGAAAAATAATTACGTCAAGTGAACATTGATTTTCTGAACTTTACTTATTGGAATAGTTCTGTTCTGTAACAGATCTTTTTTCAGAACTTCTTACATTTATATTAATGTTTTTATTTTTTCCTCTCAATGTATTTGTCTGTGCTTCTATAGTGATGGGTAAGGATGGTTATTCAATCTTTATTAATAATACATGTTTTTCTTTTGCTCCTGTATATAACATATATGTTATAAACAGGAAGATATTGTGTGTGATACCTTTGTCCGTCTAAAAAGAGTTTATTTTAACTTATGACACTACATTGACATGTTTGTCATACTGTGTTTTCATGCATAATCTGACCTGATAATATTTATTAATTGGTGAGCATAACAAAGCATCATTTTTGTTTCATTTGATGCATAAATTGATTTATTTTGAATTCAAGGACAATTGTTAAATCAGTATAATTAGGCTAATGATGTCCTTGATAGGCACCCCAATATTCTTTGTATTTCACAGATCTATATGTTCAGTTTATTTCATGTCAGAAGGCATTTGATCAAATATAGAATTTTTTACTTTGTGTTTTGTCTGTGTTAAAATTTATTTGAATATATTCTTTGTTGTTGTGCTGCTATAGTTGATAATTCTTGTAAGTAGATAGTGTAGACCATCAATTCTTTATTCAGCCACAATGAGGTAATAAAATTTTGTCTGGGCTTTAAATTCTGCTGAGGAACTTGCTACCAGCAACAGTGTATATTTCTTTAACACAATATTTTTATTCATTTAACTCTGAATTTCATAATGAGATATATAGAATTGTTCAAATCATTTTAAGAGATCAAAATGGTAAATAATTGTTAGAAAAACACATTGCCTAACATAGAATTTTTTTTAGTGTTTTTATTTTGAAAATTCTTATTGTTTCATTTGTGTCAGGTATTGTTGTGAATGCATCTTTCATTTTCATTTGTATGCGCAATTTACTTGTGCACTTATTTGCACATACTAGTAACCATGTACTTCCAAGTGTTGAAATAAGAAGAGTATTGTTCTAGCTACTGACTATTGTATATTCGAATTTGTGAGCACTCAGATCTTTTATCTTGCAGAAATTTAATTTGGTGGGATTGAAAAGCTTAATATTTGTATGTTCTAGTTTTATCTGAATTATGAAATCATTATGATGTTACAGACTGTAAAGACTTTTTTAATGTTTTCCTACCTGGGCTTTCCTATAAATATTGTTGGTAAATAAAGCTTGTTAATGATGACTGCTGCATGCTGTTTATTAATGCAGACGTATTGTTGATTTGTCAGATTTGATATTCCTATTGTTCTTCTTGTGTTGTTTTCCTCATGTTATACAGTTTTAAATAGGTTTATTGTCTCCCATTGAACTGCATTTTTACATATATTTTTTATCAATTTTAGACTCCACATACAGTAGAACAGATCCATCATGGTTGGCCCTTTCTCGTTGTGCTATGTTGTGTAACAGAGCCGAATTCAAAGTTGGACAGGAAGAAGTACCAGTACTTAAGAGGTAACAATTGGAATTCATGTTATGCTACAATATAAAAGTCCATATACCTTACTTGGGCAGATTAACATATGTATTTTGGTTTTATATCAGTGTTTTGTTGATAGTAATATTATAGTCGAATTGAATATTAAGAATCTTTGGCAATAAGTATATGATTTACATAATGAAATGATTATTTACTTAACAGAGAATGCAATGGTGATGCTTCTGAGTCTGCTTTGCTGAAATGTGTGGAATTATCCATCGGTAATGTGACCAACTTCAGAGCTAGGAATAAGAAGATCTGTGAAATTCCATTTAACTCATCTAATAAATACCAGGTTTGTAGGTCTTACTCCAGAACTTTATTTTGTTCAGTTGAACTAATTGGTTGTTCTATAAATTTCATATGAAGAGAAGTTTTCATTAAGTCATTAGATATGTTTAAAGTTCCTTTATTTGACACTTCTATGTGTTTACCCTCAGGTGTCTGTCCATGAAACTGAAGATCCGAATGATCCTCGCTGCATTCTTGTAATGAAAGGTGCTCCAGAACGTATCTTAGATAGATGTTCAACATTCTTGAGAGATGGAAATGAATACCAGATTGATGATACATTCAGAGCTGCTTTCAATGTTGCCTACATGGAACTTGGAGGTCTTGGAGAAAGAGTACTAGGTAGGTCTACATATCATATATGTACTTGTTCTATTAATGGTTTTCATCTTGTCTCTGTTTATCAAAAGTACTTTCATCACCAATATTAATGTAGCAACTTGTTATAGTTTTCATGTCTAAACAAAACACAGGTGGTGTTTATTTTAAGTAACATTAAAATTTTGTTTTGTTTTCTATGGCTTGAAAGATCCAGTTTGAAGGGAGGCTTCTATTAAGATTTGCATCTATTCACAATAAATATGATTTCTGGAAATCACTCTCTATTTTTTGATGTTTTTCTCTTTTAGGATTCTGTGACTATGTTTTGCCAATTGACCAATACCCACCAGGCTATGCTTATGATTCTGAAGATGCTAACTTCCCATTGACTGGACTTCGATTTATTGGTCTCATGTCTATGATTGATCCCCCACGTGCTGCTGTGCCAGATGCTGTTGGAAAATGTAGAAGTGCTGGTATCAAGGTAATTTCAGGAAGGCTTTTGTAAATGAACAGTAATAGTACAAATTGTTAACATTTAAATTTGCATTTAATTTATTGGTATTGCACTTTTAAAAGGTATGGATAAATCTCCTTTAATTTCAGGTTTCATGATGAAAATAACCAATTGGATAAAATGAACTTTATTTAAACATTATGTGTCATGCTGTCAATTAGTTATATTACCAATCAATACCAGTTCTAAAACATTTTCTATTCAGGTTATTATGGTTACTGGTGATCATCCAATCACTGCCAAGGCTATTGCTAAGGGTGTAGGTATCATTTCTGAAGGCAGCAAGACTGTTGAGGATATTGCTGCAGAAAGAGGAATCCCACCAGAGGAGGTTGATCCATCGTAAGGGCACTTTGAATTTTATAATGCTTGCCAGGTTAACTTAGTCAGTTGAGTAGAGGTCATTTGATTGTTCTAAGTTTGAGACAAGGCATTTGTTTCTCAATGACCATCTGAACATATCACATCCTGGGTCATTGTCTTCAGTTCCTGAATTTTTCATGTCATGTGGTTGTTTCATGCTTGGGGAATGTTGTAGAACATTTTATTAATGGGTATTTAAAAAGAAAGAGCTTGCTAATAAGTGAAAACTATCTATAAACAGTTTGAAATCAAATGAACAATCTTGGTATGTCAGCTTTTATAGATAAATACTCATTGTTCATGCTCATATGACTTATGTTTAAAATTCAGTTTTTCATTTACAGTGAGGCAAAGGCATGTGTTGTCCACGGTAGTGACTTGAGAGACATGACCCCATTCCAGATTGACGAAATCTTGAACAACCATCCTGAAATTGTATTTGCCAGAACATCACCACAGCAGAAATTGATCATTGTGGAAGGTTGCCAGAGACAAGGAGCTATTGTTGCCGTAACTGGTGATGGTGTCAACGATTCTCCTGCTTTGAAAAAAGCTGATATTGGTATGTTTAATTCTAATATGGATTTTCTGGTAAAGAATTTTTTGTACGTAGTGACTTCCTTTAATTATGATTACTAGAATACTGAGTTATTATACAACAAAGTATCAACTCAAAGTATAGGGGTTTAAAATTATTCTTGGATTTTTTATTATTCTTGTGTGTGAATTATATTCTTTGATTTACACTTTACTCTGCAGGTGTTGCTATGGGTATTGCTGGTAGTGATGTGAGTAAACAAGCCGCTGATATGATCTTGCTTGACGATAACTTTGCCTCCATTGTAACTGGTGTAGAAGAGGGTCGTCTCATCTTCGACAACTTGAAGAAGTCTATTGCTTACACATTGACATCCAACATTCCAGAAATTTCACCATTCTTGCTCTTCATCCTTTTGGACATTCCTCTGCCTCTTGGAACAATTACCATCCTGTGTATTGATTTAGGAACTGACATGGTACCAGCTATCTCCCTTGCCTACGAACAAGCTGAGAACGATATCATGAAACGTTTGCCACGTGACCCACTCCATGACAAACTTGTAAATGAAAGGTATGTTGAATAAGTTGTTTTGGTTTTAGAAAATTGTCTAGTTGTTCGAAATGTGGATGTATTAAAAACCAAAGAATTAGTTAATCAATAACCCTATTTCAATTCAGTTCAAAAGTTTGATTTAAAGTTCAAAATATATGTCCATTTGTACATGAATATCTTTGTTCCTTTTTACAGATTGATCAGTATGGCATACGGTCAAATCGGTATGATTCAAGCCTCTGCTGGATTCTTTGTATACTTTGTAATTATGGGAGAAAATGGTTTCTGGGCTTCAAAATTGTTGGGTCTTCGTGAACAATGGGACTCAAGAGGTGTCAATGATGTTCAGGACTCATATGGTCAAGAATGGGTAAGGGCTTTTGATATTTATTTAAACATGAACAAATTAAACAGTTTGTGTTTTGTGTTTGTCATTTGTTTTTGTTGATTGTAATATTAATCTTAGCACCTTACAAATTGAATCATTTTATATCATATTATAATTTCAGACCTATGCCCAAAGAAAACGTCTTGAGTATACTTGTCATACAGCCTTCTTTGTGTCAATTGTGATTGTACAGTGGGCTGATTTGATCATCTGTAAGACCAGAAAACTCTCCCTCTTCCAACAGGGAATGAAGTAAGTACATATGATGATTTCAGTTACACAAAACAGTATCAAATACTTGAATACCTGATCATAATTATAGGTAATAAGATGCTTTATCCAATTGAGAAAATGTTGATATTGTCTTGATATCATATTAATAATTTGATCTTTAAAAAAGCAGTGGTTTTAAGAATTAACACTAGCATTTATTTGTTGATAACATAGAATATTCACTTAGTCATTAATTGTTTATTTCAATTCCAGGAATCATCATTTGACTTTCGGTCTTTTCTTCGAGACTGCTTTGGCAGCTTTTCTCACATACTGTCCAGGTCTTGAGAATGGTCTTAGAATGCAGAACCTCAGAGCAACCTGGTGGTTCCCAGCCCTTCCATTCAGTATGGCTATCTTTATCTATGATGAATGCAGGAAATTAATACTCCGAAACAGACCAGGCGGTTGGGTAGAAAAAGAAACATACTATTGATGTTTGTCTGTGTTTAGGTAAGTCATCATGCTCAAGATATAGTTTTTTCTTATGGAGTTAGAGTGTATTACTTGTATTGTTTGATAATATTTGACATGTTGTAATAATTACTCTGCAAGCCTTTTTCCTGTAATTAATCAACTGTTTAAATGTATCATTATGCCATATTTAATTGCCAATGAATTTATAATGTCCTGTGTTTTTTTTCAGATTTTTGTATGTACAAATAAAAACATTGAACAGAATGATTCAGGAACAACTTATACTTATGATAGGCAGGATAAAATCTGGATTGTGTAAAACTTATATTTCCTGTAACAAAACAGAATTCATAATCGGATAAACTGAGACTTTATGAAAGGGAAGACATCGATTTGCAATATATGTTGTATATTAAAGAGCTTTTTTGTAGAATCTTAATCTAACAGATGGTGTATGTTGAAGAGCCTGTTTGCTTTTAAATGAAAGGGATGAAATGTGTTGTACAATAATATAAGGTTGCTATTTAGACTAAAATGCAAATATATTGTGTTAAACTGACATTTTATAAGGAAATTTTATAAATTTGTTCTTTGTTATGAATTGTCTTATTCTGTGTACAAGGAAGAGTGCAATTTTTATGTAAAACGTGTACAGATTTGGCTTGAACGTTAGTCATTTTTATATCGCTGGAAAATGTCTTCTATCTTGATTGCACTTTATTGGAATAAGTAGAGTGACTTAGTTTATATCTGTGAGTCCATGTGTCCATATTGATCACCAACATGATTGTGATCTGTTGCTTCTGCCATCTGCAACATGTGTGTCCAATAATGATTTGTAAAACCACCAGCAAATCTTTAGCAAGTGTATATGATCCATCTTCGTACACTTGAGTGTGTCCTTGCACTTTTGTCACCATTGTGCATAATTAAGTCTAACTACTTTATTTCATGTTTGTGCAATCTTAAGACATTTAGTTGGAAAGGCTGTTGACAGCTATGTTAACATATCGAATCTCATACCCCTGTATTTGCTGGTCAAAGGTTCATTTCTCACAGAGTGATAGATAATGTACTTTTCCCAATAAGTGACAGGGAGGCCGTCCTGATGAAGTTAAAGGGGAGAGAATCTGCATATTTTGACGGTTAAATTGTGAAACTGTAAGGGGTCCCTACATTGGTTTGAGACACAAGTAGTTTTAATGATGACTGTGATAAGATTTAATCTTGGAAGATTGCAAAATGGCCCAGGATTTCAAACTTCTGATATTTACTTGTATGATGAGTAAATATTGTGGGTTGAAATCCTTCTGATGCCGCCCATCATGTCATATGACTTGGCTCAAAGTGGGATCACATTACATATATTGCTTTTAATAATGATTGTTATTTCGAACTTATGTGAACATTGTTGATATTTCCATATTATTTTCTCATCGCTCAAATGTTTTCTAGCACTCTTATTGTTTATTTCTTTTCATTTGTACAATTTGAATGTTACCTTATAGAATAGATCTGTTAAGACAAAACCATAGATGTAGATTATATGTATATTAACATTAAGCAGCATGTGACCACTATGCTTATGAACTCACAATTACAAATTTTCATCTTCATCTAGAAATTAGTTCAAAATATTTAGTCTAACCTCTGGTGCATTTTTTTTTTGTTTTAATGTTTTTTATTCACATTTTTATTCTTAATAAATTGTTTTACATATTCTGTTGGAATGATTATCGTAAACTTAGACCAATATTAGCCATTATTTATGTATACTGATTTGTTCCATATCCAATGAATTTCAAGTTTTACATTTAGTTCAATACATATGTCGTCTTCATTCGTTGTTTTCCCACAACATTCCAACACAGGAAGGTTCTAGTTAGATCAGATTATATTTCTGTCATCCAGGACTTAAATGTTGATATTTAATAAATGATATTTTAAGGCTGGAAAAAATCTTTAAAAAAGTGATTATATTTATTATTTCCTATTAATTTTATCAACTGGCATTTACTGTTTTGAGTTCTATCATTTTGCTTGGTTGTGAGTGTCTCCTCAACTATCAGATATATGAACAGTAACTTTAGTCTGATCTTTCTTCTACCTGACTACCTCACACGTATAATAGCTTTATATGTCATTGACAGCTAGATGTATTCTGCTACATGGTCGACGTAATTGCTTCAAAAAAAAAAGTAAAATTATTGATAAATGTATATTTGTGGGTCAGTTTACCTCCATAATGCATGCACAGTTTGACTTTTGTTCAGGCAATGCGTGTGGCCTTTCAAAAGACTGTTAATCACCTCAGTACTTGAATAGTTAGTTATTTCCCAAAGATTGATCTTTGTCTATTCTTGTGTCAATGACTGGAAAGATCTGTTTGATGGCTATAAATTTCTAAGCTTATGTAAATGATGTATCAGAATGTATTGAACTGTGTTTCTTATATCACATTTGTAACTTGTGTAGAATTTAGTCAGTGAATGTATTTGAACAGAAATACCTGGTAACATATTTCCGAACTGTTATATATATAAAATACAACATCATATGTGTCCAAACAGTGGTAACATGTATCTTATTTTGTATGGTTAATACACATGTATGATTTAAATAAATTTTAGAAGTCTGTTTCCTTCGTTATTGCTATTCATTAATTTGTATTTGTTTTAAATACTTTATATGTTTATGTATAAACATATACACTATACAGGAAATAAGTGACAGAAATTACAAGTGTGATAACAGCATGTATGAAAAATTACTGTCATGTAATCTTAGAAATATAAAACAATAAGTTGGCACATGATGTCCATTGTATCACTTGGCTGAAATGTAGGAAAATAAAATGGCAGTGTGTTTATTTGCCATTATTTAACATTATAAAATATGGAAATTTTAACTCAGACGCTTCAAAAGTCAAAGAAATTGATACCAATATAAACAAAAAACAAGTTGAACTTTCAATGGCTTGAAAAAGAAATTGAAGTTAGTGTATGCAACACTTGCCCAACTGTTCGTTTGTGCGATGATTTCGTCAAACTTGCATCGCCAGGACTGGCATTATGCGGATTGTGTGGCAAGCAAACAAATTACAGTGGAACTACATTGTGTATGTGAAAATATATATCATCAGTCAAGAACATAAAGATATGTCATATTGTCAGGAAATGCATTCTAAACCAGTCTGAAAAGTTGGAAATAGTGACATTGGTTTTAGTGGGGCTGTCATGGTTACACTTGTAAACGATGCCATTTCAGTCAAAGTGAACGAACGTTTAGAGTTTGGAAGAATTGCGACGTTATCATCGAAATAGCAGACCTTACTTAGGTTTACAAATGTAAACATCGGGTAACGAGTGTAAATGGAATCGTTTAGTTTATTCGCAGACGTACAAATGTTTACATAAGTGTTAAAGTGACGGCTCTGATTTTCAGGGATTGTATAAACAATAAGTATCAGACGTACTGCACGTGTTACATACATGGGCTGAGTCCTCATGTCTGACAGGTTTTTTTCTGCGCACATATTCGTTCACATTATTGAATTATTATTTTACAGTACATTTTGTGTTGTAAGTTAGACTGTTTCACTTGTAACAGTTACTTGTCTCAATTGTTATCACCACTAAATAATGTATAACATCCGACATGATTATTTTCCAATATAATCTCTAGTATCAATAACATCATTAGGATAAACTTTCCTATTTCTGTCCTTCCTTCGTTGTCGACGTATTATGTTCTTATTGTTCTTGGAGTCGTGGACAGAATCTGAAATTACAGAAATTATCACAAGAACTAATATTCTTGCTGGTCATTGATTCATTGGCAGAATCTTAAAACTACCGGTACTTATATTTGTGAGCAATTAACCTTAGCTTCATCGTCAATTTTTCTCTACATTAATGATTTTATATCACAATAAAGAAGATTAAATGGCGAATTCAAACACGTTAATATCTGAGCAAATCTTTTTTGTGAAATTAGTTCAATTGTAATTAGCGTTTAAAGATTTTTTATTTATATTTTACATGTGCAAAAATCAAGCAGCTGAGATAATCGATAATCTTCGAAGGGTCGTTTTCAGGGGAGACAAATTTACACATAATTATTAAGACAGTAGTTTATTGATTATGCATGGAGATGTTTTTCAGCTTTAAAGAATTGTAATCCAATTGACATTTTATGATAAAATTTGTCACATAAGCTAGCATATATTTACTATTTAATACACTAAAACGTTGAACGATACCTTCTCTGTTTTGACATGCAGCATCTGCAGCAGACCACCTTTCTTTAAGTTGCCGTTCTGATGGTTTTTGATGCAATCTTTCCATCGGCAAAGATCCCTTCGATATGGAATCCAACGGCACTGAACCAATCACTATTGGAAGTATCAATACTAGCCGCTTAGAAAAAATGCCCGCTTTGATCTCCATCTAAAATATTCATTTTTTTTAAATGTCGACTAAATGTCAATATAGGGTTAAAACTATCTATTTGCCAAGTATGTAAGAAAAGAGTATTTCTTACATACCAGACATCTGCATGAAAACTTAAAAATCAAATAATATTTAGATACTAACAATTCACGTTTACTACAACAGTTATTGTTCAAGAATATGGGCAACATACATGTAGATAAATATATTACGCAGGTCCACAGTCAGAAAACTGCACATTTCGAAGTGTCTTTTATTTTAATTAAATTGAAAAGTAATATCAAAGTCAAAATGATTATTATTACCTCTAATGAATGTTTTATGTCAAATATTTTACACGCGGATACATTAAATACTTGCTGACGTGGAATGGTCAGCGGAATATCCGGCCAATGTTCTGTTGTCTTCGCTTTTACTGAACTCTTCACAACTTTGTTGATGACATCCCGATGTGTATGTGACTTAGGTTCTGTTTTGTATATTCTTTCCTTTAAATACCACAAAATCAAGCACAATTATGAGCAAACATACTCAAACAATGCTATGAACACTGAGAGAGATTCTACAAGCATTTGTTCGTCAATCTGTCACTTATCAAGTTCAAACGTTTCTAGGAATATATAATTTATATCTGTCACATATGAAAAACAAAATGACCAAAATCTTTCAGACACATATCGACCATATGTCATTTTTGTGGTTTTGAATTTTTAAAGTATACAATTCAACGTATGTAAACTTTCAGTTCCTTGGGAGTTAGGTTCAGACAAGATTTCTAGAACAAACTAAAGATTTCAAGTACCAATCTAAATCCATATTTCGGCCCAAAAATGCATTTCTCAAAAAAATAAGAAAAAAAGATTTCAATCTTCTGAAAATTGCTAACATTCAAATTATGACCATTGTTTTGTTGCGGAAGGATTTGGACTGATTTGTACCATATGTGTATAAATATAGCCTCAAGTCTCTTTGGACGTATGCAATGTGCGATGTTATGTAATCACTTAATACCTCAAAGAGTGTAAATGTTATATTTCGTATAGTACTGCCTGAATTATTCTCAACATCAGCCTGGATATGAATTACTTCCCCTGGACTGTATCCTGATCGTACTAGACGTAAGAATCCAATGATTGGTGCTGACTTGCAACACAATATACCCAGTTTCATCATCTTTTGTGTATGTTGAGGTAGCTAAAACCATTGAGCACAGTTGTAAAATGTACCAATAGAGATTATCTTCATATTTCATTAAGTAATAAATGATTAAATCACATTAATACAAATATATCTATGAAAATGATCAAGTGAAGCGCAAATCACTTCAACGCCTAGCAGTAACTAATATCAGGAATCGTTATGCTTTGAGATTTGAAGTAAATATAATTATTAGTGCTTAAACTAAAGGATTATTGATATCCTTGTTTAACCTAAACTAGAATGCCCTGTACATTCTCCTAAACAATAAGTACTCAAGTACCGGCGCTTTAATTTCCTTTTCTGTTTCTAAGAGATAGGTTAACTATAGTTGGTGATATTTATTCTGGTGATCTGATAAATAATGTAAGTACTTAACGCTCAAAAAAGAGTTATTCATACTTACAGTAACATCAGGTAAAATAAATTTGTTGAGATCTATCGGATCAACAATTAATATATCTTGGCGGTAAACGATATCATGGTATCTATCAGTGTCTAGTTTCATTCTTGCTTCCAGAAAATGTTCAATTTCACATAAATTGTCCTGATAGTTATCTGGTAGTGGTGGAGTCAAATGGAACTTGAATGGAAATATTTGAGTACCAGCTTCTATAAGACCTGCAAAAAGGATTGCATTCCGTAATGGTCTGATTACCGTTATCAGTAAAAGTCTGATTAATATTATCACTCATGGTCTGATTACTGTTATCAGTGATAGTCTGATTAACGTTATCAGTAATAGTGTGATTACCGTTAAATGTATTGATCTTATTACCATTATCAGTAATAGCCTGATTACTATTATCACTCATAATCTGATTACCATTATCAGCAATAGTCTGATTACCGTTATCACTTACACTCATATTACCGTTATATGTATTGAACTGATTACTGTTATCAGTAATAGTCTGATTACCATTATCACTTACAGTCTGATTACTGTTATCAGTAATGGTCTGATTACCGTTATCAGTAACAGTCTTATTATTGTTATCAGTAAAAGTCTGATTAATATTATCACTCATGGTCTGATTACTGTTATCAGTGAAAGTCTGATTAACGCTATCAGTAATAGTGTGATTACCGTTATACGTATTGATCTGATTACCATTATCAGTAATAGCCTGATTACTATTATCACTCATCATCTGTTTACCGTTATCAGTAATAGTCTGATTACCGTTATCAATTACAGTCTGATTACCGTTATATGTATTGATCTGATTACCGTTATCAGTAGTAGTCTGATTACCATTATCACTTACAGTCCGATTACCGTTATCAGTAATGGTCTGATTACCGTTACGAGTCGTAGTCTTATTACCGTTATCAGCAATAGTCTGATCACTATTATCACCTATGTTCTGATTACTGTTATCAGTTATCGTTTGATTACCGTTATCAGTAGCATCAATAATAGTCCGATAACAATTTTCAGTAAAAGATTAATTTTGTACATAATATGTGCATAAGCAGATCCACGCAATACTTTGTACAAATAAGACATTACAATACTCGTATATAATTAGATATATGTTAATACACTTCAGTTAATTGTGGCAGAACGTTTTAATCAAAGTATCAGATAGATAATCAGATAGGTAATCCCAATTGGGTGTTTGGCTCTGTCTGGTAAATGCTCTACAATACATTGTATGAAATTATTACGTGAACATTAAAAATACTAGTCGGGTATTTTGATGACCTATTATATTTACCTGGCTCGAACACATAATGTCTGATGTTGAAGAATTCCTCCTGAGCACTGTAATGCATGGTACCTATACATTTATCATCAACTCCTCTCTGCTTTTGTGACCAGTGTATACCAGCCCGTCCACAGAATTGTAACAAAATGCCTAAAAAATAGTATTAACTTCAAAGGTTAACACTGTCTGTGTAATTAATTTTGTTTTGGACAAACATGTGTACGAAAATATTTACGTAAAAATACTTCTTCCCACGGCAAATGATATGTACCTGAGGGATAACTGTCTTTCGGTGTCTCTGTAAGTCCGAAGATTGTAATTGTAGTATATTATAATTGTGAACATAATATGTAGCAGAATATATATGTACTGTACAATGGAAATTAAGCGTGTCATTGACCAATTAAAGACTATTTACGGCTTATAAGTAGAAACATAACCTAAGATCCGGATGACATATTCTACATTCTTAAGTATAAACTTCAGTATAAATTTATTAGCGAAACATGAATTATAAAGAGTTTCATTTTTGAATACGAACTAAGTATACTCATTCGAATAAAAATACAGCATGTTTGGCTTTTTCAATGCGTGTAACCATGTTTTGTATCTAAGTGTGTCTGTCTCACAGGTTTCCAGCCTATTAATACTGAAAAAAATATCTATCATGTCTTATATAAATAAACCACATTATTGCTTATACTTGTACAATTCTGCTGTTACAGTTCTGCTCACATTGACCATTCATGAAAGATCATAACACTTGAAAATTCATTGCAAATAATTATCTCTAAGTATTTTATCAAAATAATACTACGAAACATCCATTAAACAATCAAACATACCTCTTGTTACAAATGATTTTTCCACCTTCACAATAACGTGGCCTTCAACATATTGACTGGGGTAGTATGTTTTATTGTGATTATTAAGAATGACAATTTCAAATTGTGTGACACTCTCACGTTCTAACGCAACATCTCTGTCCTCCGAGTAGTAAGATCGCTCACTCATTGTTTTTATACGGCGTACGTATGAAACTGTGCGACGCCACAAAGAACGGCAAATCTTCACTTACATGAAATGGTGAGGCTTCAATTTTCGTTCATAAAACAGTATCAGTTTACACATATATTAAAACAGTCGGTGGCAACAACGGTATGACAATGATCTCATAATCTATTTGTCTAAATATCTGCGAATGAATTATCCATGAGTCCTGCTGCAGTTGACACCAGTTTGCAAATTGTGACGTGTCTTCCTATACAAAGGTCCTACAGATTTTAAAAATTGTTCCAATGTAAGTTGATCCTATAGTTCACTTGTTTCAAGTTTTATGATATTTTATCCTCTGAACAAAATGCGTTTTATGACCAAATTCCTGCTTATATTTTAGTCAATTTCTAAATTGCTGTATCAAGTTTAATATAATGTTGTAAAAAAATCGTTAAAAGTATTAAACGTATAAATTTAAATTGTGTGTCACATTTCCAGCACATATTTGTTTAGTACTTAGTACACACTCATGAAAATGTCATATTTATGTCCTTCTTTTTCTTTTTTTTTCTTTTTTAAAATCATGCCATGTTATATCGAATCAATGAATGACACTGATTATACAATGTTTGAAGAACGCAGTGACTAGTTTATTATCGTGTATTGTTTTAAGTGTTCAAGTTATATGCTTGATTGATCAGTATTATAATACATACATGTATCACTTATTATGTTTAAAACTTTTACCACTCAGCCGATGTTTTGTTATTGAACACCACTAAGAAAAGTGTACGAAAAACGTTTATTGGTATACACATGCGTTATAAATGAATACATCTTTGTAGAATGTAATTTGGTACCCGTCTATACACAGTTTGTATAACCAAGGATATCTGAATATGAATGTAAATTGTATTTGTGAAATGTTTAGTGCCGATTTAATACTACATATACATCATACATACAGATCCAAAAGTGATTTAACTTTTAAACTGTCCAGCAAGTCGTGTATGTCAACATTTTCCCAAGCATAGAAAAACAAGGATTTTGTCACGGTGTACATGAAAAATCCATTGTCAGAAAAACGACCTAGGATTCCGCGAGCTTCTAACCAAACAAATGGAGCCACAGCTTCCGTGGACAGCTCTATCTCAAATACCATTTCGTCTTTACCTTTTTCGATACTAGCAATCTGAAGAGTAAAACTGAATTATTTTATCAAGTAACTAATCCCATTTATACAAGGATGTTAAATGCATTTCTGAAGGTAGGGCAGAAAATTTATCTAAACATCTTGTGAGTTACCAATGTGTTCTCCTACATATTGCAACGTGAAAGGTGAATCACTTTTTGAAACTCTTCAGTCTTATTATCACATAGAAATATCGCAACACTAGAGTATAAAGCCGACATCAATTTACAAATAAAAACCATGTGAGAAACGTTACCTTCAGGTTAGGAATCTTTAGGCTAGATACATCATTAAATTGTCCGAGTGGATACCATGACACAGGTCCGTGAAGTATATCGTTAAGGTAACAAACAACAAAACAATCATCAGCTGATTTACATTCTGAACGTTCTAGAAGGTCTGTCAAGGTTATTTCATACACTAAATCGGCAGCTTTGTGCGTCTGAATGCAAACAGATGTGTTTTTTAAAGTTTCCTTTCCTACGTACAGTGTACATTGTATGTACATTTTTTATTAATGTTGTGTCTTAATATTTTAGCTACAAAACGCTAAAAGTAACCAATATTTTAACCTATAGATCTAAATTTACTTGTAGTGTGAAAGCATTCTGTACATACAGATGTAGTTTCATTCCTTGCTGATACATGAAAAAGGTTTTGTGGTAAAAGTTCATGAGCCTGATAATTTGCCAATTGTCTGAACAGGTGAAAACATACAGTATAGTGTACTTGTCTTTTTATTAATACGTATAATTATATGGCAAACTTGAAACGGCGAAATGGACACTGCTGAAAAAATAAGAAAATGCATGTAGTAAAGTAGTTCACCTGAAAGCGTATTTGTTCTATAAACTTCGGATGTAAGCTTTCATAGGAGTATACTCGAACATAAAGGGTATCCATTAACAGTGATGGTTGTCTACCATGCCCACTAGCGGAATTTTGTAGAATATTCTTAAGGCGGCTGAAGTTGTATAATTAAATAATATGTCATTCATTTATGTTTTTATATTTTGAACATAGTTTTTATGAAACCAAATCGTACATTTTGGTGCATGGTATCCGTGTACAGGGTTCCATGGAGTAGTTAATGCTCATACAATAAAGAAATTGTTTTTCTAGCAATACGTTTAATTGGTTTATATTCATAGAAAATGTCTGTACATGTATGTATAATATAATGCAATCAGCTAGTAAACGTGACTTACTTCAAAAGTATAGAACCAAATGGCCACCGAGTTTCCTCTTTAGTTGGGTTGGAGTTACGGTCGGAGAGTTTGTCCTTCACAATGAAGACACTCAGCTTATCAAAATTTATGTATGGTGAAATCAGTGTAGGTGCAAAGAAATGCCTGGCATAATAATGTAACATTTTCCACTTGCCGCCATATTCTGAATTATCGCAATGTATTAACATGAAACCCAGGAATTGTAATACAAAAGTGGATATTAAAAAACCTTTTATATTTATAAACCTTATTTATTTATAAAAAAAACTGGAACATAAACAAAATATGCATACAACAATAAATTCGATAATTCTAAAAGAACAGTGTGTTAATATGTATACCAACATTAACTATATAGTATTCCAACATTTTACTCTGAAGAGATATTAGTAGAACCCAAATAAATGTAATTAAGATGGATATGAGATGTGTACCAATAGATGACCATGAAGCCGAAGGCCATACATCTGCAAACATCCAGTAAAGAGCTCCCATCGTTTTACCCTCACCATAAGTACCTATGTCACTCTGCCAGCGTCGAAAATGCTCCGTTTCGGTACGTACTGCTACCGCCTGAATTATCTTGGAGAATAAAAGTGTAACATCTTGGAGAATAAAAGTGTAACAATCTATCACTGAGATCTGTAGAGTTCAGGCGACAAAGTCTTAACAAAATTTCAAAACATTCATGTCTCGATAAATGATCCTTATCAAATTAAAATAGTAGAGGGCGCACATCACTTCCATAGTTAAGTGAAACAACTGACGTATCTATGCTTGGTGCAAGAAAACTGTACTAAAGCGATGGACCTAAAAGCTCGGTATGTCTATCTTTGAATACTTATCAAATTAATTTTGAAAGTTCTGACACATTCACATTCAGCATTTTTATGTTCACGTTTTTACATTTAACATTCAAATTATGATATAAAGCACATCACATATCTACCATTAAAAGAATTGATACATTTTAATTAAGTCGAATGTAATAGCACACACATTTTCTAACCTTTGAGTCAATATACTATTTAATATTCAAGACCAAAACGGATGGTTTGTAAACATCATAAATTTAATAAATATAAAAAAAAATATTAAAGAATTAGAATTTGAAGACGCATGTTAATCTCACTTACCTGCGTACAGTATATGAGATCTTCAAAACGTTCCCTTTCACTGGTTGAATTAGGAAGTTTCATATACATTCTGACAAGATCTAACATCTTTGTATTACCTGAAAATCATTTCTACATTTCGTACCAAACATAACGGTCGCCCGCTATCGTTCGCTCCTTGATGTTTCTGAATCGTTACAATTTCTCAAAACATATATACCGAGTTAAGAACTTGATTTAATATTAAATGTTTAATTTTAGGTCATTCTAAATTTGGTATTTACAAATCTTTTCAATAACGAAACATTAACATACTGGAATAGATTGGAATTATATAAACTAGAACTTACAGACTCTTAATAAGAAAATCACAGTTGTAGATGGACGTTGCTTACACAACTAAGAAATATGGACAACAACTACAGCGAAAAAGGGGATGCAATCATTATAATTTCAAAAGTTTCTGCACAAACATAAGGTGAAAACTGATATGGGACCTGTCACCCACAATGACGACAATTTTTCAAACAGTTCTGAAGTACATGTACTTATGGCTTAACGCTTCAAGGACTCTTGAAGATTGTCATTTTAATATACGAAAAATTGTATTGAATTGTGCATTAAATTATAACTATAAATAAACAATTACCATCAATGAAATGTTGTCTATGGTTGTTCAGTTCTGACTCATAAAACAAGTCACGTTCATCATAAACTGACTCCAACAATTCCATGCTAGGAAAAGACTGGAAGCCATATTCGGTGGCTAGTCTGGGAGTCTTGTAGACAAAGTCGTTAAAAAACTGTTTCTCATACTCATAAAGGTGGTCTGAAAAAAGTATTTGTAACTATTTGTAAAAAAAGTTATACATAAAAATCATGCCCTCTTACTTTATATACGTACATAGTTTTAAATGAAACTGCAAATAAGTTCTTTGCCACACAATAACGGTTTTCACGTTTTCAAAATACAATGTACAGTGGATTATACATTTGTAATTTGAAATTATTTCTTTATCAATTTTAAGAGTGATTTAAGTAATGATGCACTATTTAAGCTTCAAACAGGAACTTCATGTAGCTCGCAATATAAAAACACAAAAACCAAAGCTAGAATAGTTGCTGACACTATCAGGTTCTAAGCTATGTGTTGAATACCCAACCAAACTAATACAGTAAAACCCCTGAAAACCAGACCCCTTCTAGACTGGGCCAAAAGTCCGGTTTTCTGAAAATTCCGCTTTTCAGAGAATTATTGATTATAGAAGAGATATAAAAAATCATCCCATTTTCCGGTTTTCAGGGGTTTACTGTACTTAGTAAACAAGCAACAATTTGGTCCACTACGTGAAAAGTTGTGATCATACACCATCAATACCAGAGTGATAGAAAACTGGTAAGTTTGACGAATCATTAACACTGAACTAAATATGTAAAATCCATAACCCTGAACAGCCCAAATCCTAGCACCGTAGTTCTTGAGACAAGTTGAGAAGGCTAACTTACTGTCACCATAAAGTGAATTCCCTGGATTAGATAGACCACCCTCTAAAACAGTCAATATACCATTGCTCGGTGATGAGGGTACATACGGTGTTGTCTTATCTTCCTCCCGTAGAGTGTTGTGAATAGTATTCATAAATAACTTCACATAATCAGCGATGTATCTTGATGATACTGGACCCCACCTGTTACATAAAAAGTATGAAATTATTATCTAAGTTTTTGAAATTCAAAAGTAAAATTAAGCTTACCATTTATGATGACATGTACCAGCAACTAGAGCCTTAATTGATTGACGATTTTTAATGAGTCTGTCATTGATGCCAACATGAATTGTCTTCGCTTTTGGAGTAGTGAAGTATAGAATTTATTTACATTCAAAGGCAATCAATTAATAATTAGCGCATGCAATCATAAGTGGTAAGATTTTACTTTACAGTGCATAAAGGATTTGATTACTTTTGCAGGAAAATGGCTGAACTGTTGGTCAGTTACAACTGAAAAAGATGAAATATAAAAGCTTACCAGCCTCCATTCAGTCCTTGTTCAATTTCATTGTTTCCAGAGTAACAAAATACAGACGGATGTCTTTTTAATCGCCTCACCTAAAATACATGTAATCATCTAGTAGTAGATATTCATAGAGAAACAACGGATAAAAAAATATGGCAAGTAACGTATCTAAATAAAGTAAATCCCACATTACGACCACCTCAATGTCACGACAAACTTGTTATAACGACCATTTAGACTGGTTTTCAATAACTCTCCTATTGTCGTAATGTAGAGGTGGTCGCAATGTGAGGTATGTATATGTGTAAAGAAAAAATACAGCTAAAGCAGAGAACATACCTGGTACTGTACTTCTTGTGTTACTGATGATATGAACTTGTCATCCACTGGGTACATAGAACCAGCAAACATAAAATCCTGCCAGATTAGAATTCCTAATTCATCCGCAAGATCGTAAAAATAATCCACCTCATAATTCTAGCAAACGAAAAAAATACGTAGCTTTCTTCATAGTTGTATATTTGTCTTAAAGAAAACAACTCGGGATAATTTCGTGGAAGATCTTGAGCATGGAATTAGTGATAGTGTAAGTCAGATTTTCAAAATATGTGTAACAAAAATGGTTTGTGACAATCAGGATGAATAGAAAGTGGAAACTGTTTAAATTATGCGTAAATTGAAGAAGTTTGTCAGAACAAAACAAAAGGGATCGGATTGATTTAATTATTTTGTGTATTTGAAAAAAGACTATCGACGGATTTAGACTGTGGATGCTAAGATAGCTAAAAATGTTGGTACGACTTATATACACTGTATCTAGATAAAGCAATTACAAAGCATTAAAAAAAACAAGAACTAAAATGTATAAAAATATTTTACAGAAAAGTAAATATTGATCAATTCAAAGATTTTTTCGCCATCTGCAAAACAGGAAAACTAATTCCATACCCCACCACCCCAAACACGAAGACAATTCATGTTGGCATCAATGGCTGACTGCATGTATTTTCTCAGTTTGGTCTTGGTAACCCTGTCGGGAAAACTATCACCAGGAACCCAGTTGGAACCCTTCAGAAATACGGAAACTCCGTTGATCTTGAAATAGAATGTACGTCCTGTTAAGAAAAAGAAATTGTCAAAAAAAATCATGACATCGACATTAATGAAACAATAAAAAAATAACTAAAGTACGAGTTGTTGTTAACAGAAAATATCAGAAAATCATTAAAAATTAAAACACATGCATGTAGTATAATGGGTGAAGCCGAGTTTATGAGCACATTAGTACGCTCTAATTCGGTCGGCTCTGGGACAAGACCATTTGGCTGGTTTAGATGGGAAACCGGTGTAGGGAGGTTTTGAGTACCATTTTCTATATTTGTGTATTTTTTGTCATTATCTCAACTGATACTATCTGTATATGAATGAACACATGTAATCTGAACTTACCTTTTGATTCACTACCAGTCACCATGCTTTGTACTAAACCTACCGTCCTAAATCCAAACCTGACTGTTTTCTGTGACAGAACAACATCCAGCTTGTCTGTGATCTGGACTGTCAAATTATACAGACTCTGTTTGCCATAACCATACGGCCACCAAGCTTGTATTCCAACTGTCTGTAAGCGTGATTGGTAAGATTTATACAAATGCGTCGAACCCGATTTCATTTATTCCTTACTGTAGGAGGTAGTTACTGTAAAATCTCAAATAGCGACCACCTAAATATTACGACCACGTTGTTAAAACGACCACTTATTTTTCGGACCTCTGGTTTTCACACTATAAGGTAAATAAGGTAACTGCTTGCGAATTGATGGACAATTAGCTTAGTAGTGAAAAGTAACTCCTGTTTCTAGATAAGTAAACTGTCTGTCATACATGACTGATACATTTGAGCGGTTCATAGTAGTAAAATTAATATAAAAACAAATAAATATATATTGCACAAGGATCTATGATTTTCACTTTGTTATTTGGCTTTCGTCCGTAATACCAAAACTAGTAGATAGAAAAAGTTCGATCAGTACCTTAGGAATTTTATATTCGACATTTATCGATGGAGTATCTGATGATATGATCACATTTTTGTCAAACGCTACATTTGTTCCATCCAATGTTACGACAACCACACAGTTATAAACTAGTTTTGTTTGTACTCTGGTATGAATCCCGACGGATAACATCCAGGAACCATCACCTGTGTTTTAAGATATATAACGATCAGCAATAAGTTCACCAAACTGGTACCTTGCTACTGATACCCGGGTATCGGCTATGAAGTATTAAACAGTTTATTGTTAGATGGCTTTATAATATAAAATGATAATGTTATACGTGTGCAAAAAATCAATAGATGCGATTTTTATGTACAGTAAAACATCACCAAGCAACCACTTCAATATTACGACCACCTAGTTATAACGATCACTTATTTTCTGACCGGTTTTCAATAACTCTCCAATGATTTAACTCTATAATGAGATCACCTTATTGTTACGACGGTTTATGGGTAACGAGGATGATCTCAATATCGGGGCCTTACTGTATGTACTATATCATTTATCATATTACAACATCAAGTTAACTATAAATCATAAACACAATGAATTGCTTACTTCTGTCTGTGTGAATGGTTAGATCAGTAATGATGACACTGTTTGAAGCGATCATATAGATGTCTCTCCTATCATATAGAAATAGAACACATTTCATCTCGGAAAATAATGTAGACCTTGTACAATACATGTAGTTGCATTTCCATATTTTAGGACCTTAAAGGATATATACTGGTAGTTTTCCTCGTTACGGATACAATTTTAAAACTGTTGATATACGAAATACGATGTGGTTAACAAAATATTTAAATAAATAAAAGTCAATGTGATGATGATATACACCTGGAAAGACAAAATTAGATGTAATATACTTTGTATACGATGGAATAAAGAGACAATTTAGCAACTAAAATGGGTCTTTAGAAAATTCAAGAAGAAATCAGGTTGATAAAGCTGTTCAGGTTAACCACATCTTAGATGGAGAGTAATGATAATATATACAGACACATATTAATTGTAATAAAATTGAATTCATTAATCTTACACAATTATTCATTTGGGAATGGTTTACAAGTTTATTGGTTTTGTCGGCATACGATGCCTTTGACCATTTACAGATACACGTAGTTTTATGTCAAGATGGTCAAGACAGCATTTTGTACAATATATATATATATATATATATATATATATATATATATATATATATATATATATATATATATAAGATATACAACATTTTCAATATGTTCAACCTGAAACCATTATACACAATGTGTACAATGGTCTTAGGTTCTACATATATACATTACGTATGTTTGAATATTTATGCTATGTTAAGAATCAATGCAAACACACATAAATCGAAATAGCATAATATTGAATTACAAAAACAAAGTCAATTTAAGTAAATTTGAGAATGGTATGGCTAATGACAGAGGCACACAATTACTTACCAGATACCGGCAGTTATAAAAGCCGGAGCCATGTCCCACCCAAAAGCACACGGCGTTTTTCTAACCATGTTGCCATGACATTCCCCGTGATACTCAGGTGGTGGACATTCACGTGGTATCACATAACTTGTCTTGTTGGCTTTCTTGTCTGCATAGCGAATGGATGATTTAAACTTAATGTTGATCAAATTTTCACCAACCTGTAATTATACACAGTACTCATACGATAGGAAACCAAACGAATGATAAATGTACTTCTTGATGCAACCTGCATGTGTACATGTAACCTATCGATTGATTAACACAAAAGTCATCAAATATCACCCGCACAAACTAATCTTAAAGCCTAACATCAATCACGGATTCAGGAATAACACGTGTACTGCATAAAGTCTGGACACAATTACTTGCTAACACTGTCACTTTTAAAGTTTTTAAGATACGCAAAGTGCACGAAATGCCAGTGAATAAAAACAAACGTAGTATAACACTTTAATAATTGGGTGATATCAATAGGCATACAAAACTAATAATAGATCATTACAAAGGCATATTTTACCTTCAAAGTAGACATGACATCAAAGATGTACCTAACAAACATGTTGTCAGACTGTCCGACTAATTTGTTATTGATGCGCACTGAAGAATCCGTGTCTAATCCTTCACAGACAAGCAACACTTGACCAGTCTCGTAAATTGTTTCAGAAACTGAATATGATCGAGATGTCTTTTCAATACATTGTGTGATAAAACCCCCATACATTTGATAGATAACTATAGCTGTCATAAAAACATCACAATGACTGTGATTTTGAAATGACATAGCAATACACAATGAAAAATAGCTTTGTACAGAAAAAATAGCTTTGTGCATGGGTTCGTTATGTGATAATTGATATTTCTAATAAGTATCAGATCATAGTAAGAAAAGCATTAAAAACTTAATTCAAGTTCAATTTGTTATAAAATATGTGCGGCTTCCAGGTTTCGAACTCAAAAACGCGAGGTTCGTACTCCTAACGCTTTAACAATAAGCCAAGCAGCTGTAAGAGGAAGAATTTAAGTTCACATATCTGAGAAAAAACCTGTAAAATTTCGCGAATATGTCCATTCTGAGTATCCAACCCAACGATATTTTACATCATTGTCCCTGTAGTAAGGATCCCCTAGTATTCCTGAATCCATCAACGCAGTATGCACGACACCAGGAACTTCAGCCGGTATGGCTAATTCTATAATGTTCAAATCAGTTTATATTATAATATATATCGACTTATGATAAGTCGTTCTATAAATTTGATCACTAGCTCCCCACCGTTATGAGTTTGAATCCAATCTGGAACCAAATTTTACATGCGAGAAAGCCTAGAAGTTACGGAAGGTCGGCGGTTCCATCCAGATGTACACATGAGATCTGACTCTTCGTTAAAAATTACCTTAGTTGTTGGTTCGATGTTAAACCCCCAGATAAAAAAGTATGAATGAAATTAAAGGAAAATATTTAGACACTATCTATAAAATGTTACGGAATTTTTCATTATTTAACATTCAATTTTTGCAGTGAGCGCATTTTTTCTGACATGGTCTTGTTTATATTGTTCGTGAACATAGTCCTAAATTATTTGACCTGAACTGCCTATCAGAACAAACAGCTTCTGAAATTCTTCGTTGAAATAAGTTTTACATGGCAAAATTGCGCAAACTTACTCATTGTAGAATTTGATAATTGCCATGTCCCGTCCAGATTAAGTTTTAATGGAACGTATCCAAGCACAATATATGTATAAATACTGAAAAATAATATGGCAATCAAAAGATACAATTCATTATTCCGTGTCATTTTTGATAAATTGAGTTAACATAATAGATCTATTCAATATGATTATTTTCGTCCTGCACATGTTACATTTCTACAACACAACCCGATAATTCATGATTTATATACGAGAACTTGGCAACGTTTATTGTATTTATAATCCGCGCAAAATCTCGTTCTATGAGCCAGCTGTTCAGATGAAGACATATTGAGTAAATTCGTAAAATTCATAAATTCAATTTATAATATACTTTCTCAAAACAGATCACCAAAGACTTATTACTACGGAAATTGTCGGATGATTTTTTATCGATACCAATTAATTAAGTCAAATTGTGTTCTTTCATCAATTTAAATCATTCGTATTTCGCGAAAGTGTGTAAAATTATTGAAATCTTATCGCATTCCGGGCGAGAATTAGTAAGGTTCGAATATTTTGGGAACGAGAAAAATCGAAAACTGAAATTAACCAATCAAATTGTTTCACGTCAACATATCGGGAAAACCCTTTGGAAAGCGCTCTGTTGTCAAATGAATTATTGAAATTACGTAACGTTATGCCACGTTGACGTTATTTCTTGATGTTCACATGACTGATAACAGCGAATCAGTAAATGTTAAAATAAAGATAGACTCAAAATTGGACAAATCACGTGATACTTTTGGGGATTCCTCAAGAATGGCAGCCGGACGCTCTAAGTTTCTCATTTGTGCTGCTGGTGTTTTTGTCTCATATTTCTACTATGGGATACTGCAGGAAACAATGTAAGAATTTCTATACAGTTTTTGAACAGTTGGTTTTCTTTTTATTAACTTATTTTATATTCTAATCTGTCCATATGTTATTGTTTGTATGAAATATACAGAATTCGGATAGAATTTTATTCGGATAATTGGGCATGGATGCATTTGTATTAACTCTGTGCAATGCTTGGAATTCATTGAAAATATCCAGAACCAGTACTATAATATATCGAGGTTTGAATGCCTCAGTCATTTAGATTTTCTTATTGTGTTGTTTTCATTGATGGTTTTCTCAGTGAACATGTGTCTCTTAAATGATTATGTTAGGTAGTTGATATACCTAGTGTTGCTACATCGGTTGAAAATCATGATCGATTATCAGTTGGAATCAGTTGGTACATTCGTGCGATTTTCAGATTATATAATCGGTTCTCATATAGTGGTGTAACATAAGTAGACCACTAGTGTTTGATTCTATTTATGCATCCTTTGGTTCTTAGCCATCCTCTGCTTTATGCTATTTGGCATTGTAACATATAAGCATGGGGAATGGAGTGTGTTATCCATATGAAACATTAAACAGGCTCTATTAACATCACATAACCTGAGGGATTGTAAAATTTTTTTTTTCGTCGATCTACAATCCGCCATCTTTTTTTAAACAGCGTGAATTATTTCACTTGAATGCGGGTATAGTTTGCGGCACCAGTAGTAAGTTTACAGCACCTAAATGATAAAGACCGATAATCAATTAGGTAAAACTGCAATCGATTTTCGGAATCGGCAGACGTTTTCACGCCGCTAATCGATAGTATCCGATTATCGTTTCATCACTAGATGTGCCTATTATCTAGTCCAAGTAATTAGTTATTTGGTAGTGATGGGACATTGGTTGGAAATCATAATCGATTATCAGTGGGAATCAGTTGATGCTATCAATGCGATTTTATTGATTATAATTGGTTTGAAATTTGAAATACTTGTTGTGTATTGAATATTCAGTTCTCTTTTTAATGTACTAAAACAATGTTTTTTTCTAGCTTGTATATTTATAAGATTTGAACAGATTGAATCTGAGACAAAAGGGCCAAAATTACTTTTACAATGCATATAGAAGTATTTTTCCTGTAATTGGTGTCGTCTAAATACAGAACTCGGAATCTGGGTTCTATTCTATTCTCTGAAGATCAATCATGAAAAAGTTATATCGATCATCAATATCAGAAAGCTTCTACATGTCGCTGATCATGTTTTTTATCAATGGTTCATCACTACTATTTGCGTTATCATCTCAGAGCAGGACAGGGAAAAATGTGTCACTGCATAAAGAGTCTAATTAGTGGGACTACCTGTTATCTAACGAGCTAGATGATGTCTCCTAAGATGCTGTAGCTGGACTGTTATTAGTATGATGAAAGTTTGCTCCACACATATGCTAGTAAGTGTTGTTCTGTGACTAGCCTACATACAATGACTAAAGTGATTAGCATGCATACCTCTGGACTAACTGTGTGATTGATTCATTAAAAAATGACCATGTGTACCAGTGTATAGTTTTGTGAAAGGGGGTATTCTGGACCACCCCCTGTTTACTCAACTATTATAAAATTTGTTACTGAATATTAAAGATTAGAACAAGTATACATGTATTATATGTATTATTGAAGTTTTTGGAAGGGCAGACTCGCTATTAAAGAATTGGCCACGGCTGCAAATGTTACTGAAAAAACAAGCATACAAATTTCTTAAAAATACGAACCATATGGCAGATTTATGAAGAGGATTACTAGACCAAAATCTTATAAGCCCCAACCTATAAAGAATATTTACATAGCCAACTTATCATTCTTACCTCACGATACTTATGCAAGGAAAACATAAAAATGCATTGATTGTTGTTAATAATATTGCAAGAAGATATTAAAAAGCAGAACCCTTACCATTTAGAGACAGTACAATAAATATTAATGTTAATCACAAAGAAATACACAGGGGCAACACTGTAGTGGAAAGATTTAACAGAACACTAGCTGAAAGATTATTTAGATATCAATATTCTAACGAAATGTTGGAAAACAAAAGAAACTTAATGGGTTAAGAGATAACCAGTTACCAGATATTGTCAAAGCAATTAGTTCGGAAACTCAGCTGACAAATCATCTAAGAAAACCAGATAACCCCGTCTGTTCTAATCAAGTTTAAGATATTTATATCATCATGACGAACAAGGAGATGGAAATTGTAGAGCCACAGATCCAATTTGGAGCATACCTATCCATTCACAAAATAACAAGTCACCACATTGTCATAAACTTTACAAGTCACCACATTGTTGTAAACTTAACAAGTCACCACATTGTTGTAAACATAACAAGTCACCACATTGTTGTAAACTTAACAAGTCACCACATAGTCCTAAAACTAACAAGTCACCACATTGTCCTAAACTTAACAAGTCACCACATAGTCCTAAACTTAACAAGTCACCACATTGTCCTACAGGGTATTAGCTTGATTGTATTTACTGAGAGCACCAACCCCATCCCAAGGCTTTGCAAATAAAGAACTGCTTATTATTCTGCCTGACACCCATATATGCTTGTTCTAATACCATCTTTTACATGTTTCTTTGTGTCTAGCAGATATGTGTAATATATATACAATGTATATACCTTGAACATTTCTCTTAATTAAATACTGAAGTTATAACTTGCATGTAATGATGAGCATTGTTCCGATACTGCATATAAACATGCCCAATGTATATTCTCATGGGCCATATGGCTTTCAGGATTGTTTCTTAAAGAACTTCGAAACTTCTGCATAACATGATGATTTTTCTTAGACTGTAAATAGTGAAGTGTAAATTTTGTGTGGATTTGTTAAGTTGCCTATTACTCAAGTTGTGAGTTGTTGGCATATGCATAAATCAAATCTGACTCTTGTGTAGCTGAAATACGATATGTAACTGGTAAATTATTATTCTGTTGCTGGCATTGGAGTTGTCTCCCTTTTATACACATTTAACTCCTGAATTATTCAAAATAAATAATGATAGTAACCCACATTGTCATAATGTTTTCAGCACATTTATCCATATGACTAAGTTACTTAACGGAATTACCATACTGAAAGCATTCCTACTTGCTGAACTTAGTAGAATGAACAAAGCTTATCACTTTACAAAAATATGTTACTATTTTAAGTTTAGATTTTTCAATCTATCAGTTTTCAGTGTTTTTTAAATGTTTCTTGTAGAATTTGGCCCTATTTACCTGTCTAAAAAGTATGCTATATTCCTGTCATAAAGTAGGTTTTTCCCTAAAATTTCATAAAATAACACCCCTTCAGTTGAATTTTATTTTGCTTGAAGGCATTTTTTGGTAAAATTGGTCTGTATGATAGTTTTTTGCCATAACTATCAGCTAGGTAATAGCCTATTGGTATTAATGTTGGGAGGATATGTGTACTTTGTCATGTTACTGTTTTTTATGTGACTTATTGTCACCTGGCTTTAGTACTGTTAAAACAATTTTTCATTTATATACAGCAGCCAGTTTGCCTAACCAGTTTTCCAGGACTGTTTACTAGCCAGTACTAACTTATCCTTCCACATGGAGCCAGCAACTTCTCCACATATGGAGGAAAATCAACATTTTTGTCAAATTTTCATAGAAGATATGACCTGGCGTGACCAGGATTTGCACTCAGATCTCTGGATTACAAGTCAAGCGCACTAACCACTGGACCATGACTGCAGCCCCCATTAAGGTGACAAAACACTGGTTTTGGCATTATGAAAAAATTATACTTTTGAAGCACTAAGTTTGATCAAATTTCTGACAGTGTGAAATCAGGGAAGCCAGGGAAATTGATTTTTTCAAGGTCAGGCAAATGTCAGAAATTATCTTCGAAATTAAGAAGTTTAAATGAAATGAAAATTGTGCACCTGAATAATGTCAAATTTGCTTTGTTGTGTGTGGAAGATGAAAAATTCTCTTTAAGTGCAAAACATTCATATTAGGTTCGCCATAATTGTCCAACTATTGTCTTTCCTTCATAACATACTTGAGTGGCTCAAATTAATTAGTTAACCAACTGTCACCAAATTTATTGTATATGCAACAATAGATTATTTATGCCATTCATCATCAATAATTTCACCTGGAGGCAGTTGTTATTAAGTTGATTTAAACATAGATAAATAGATTGAGAAGTGACTTAGGGATTGAAGAACTATGTCAATTTCAAAAAAAAATACGTCATCATAAAAATGTCAATATGAAATTCAATCTATTTAGCTCACCTGAGCACATAGTGCTCTGTGAGCTTTTGTCATCAGTCAGTCTACTCCGGCGTTCGTCGTCCACACTTCAGAGTTGTTAATTCTCTAGTTGTCACACTTTTGAGGGAATCTTCATCAGACCTGGTCAGAATGTTCGTCTCAATGATATCTTGGACAAGCTCGAATATGGGACATCTGGAATCAAAAACTAGGTCACTAGGTCAAATCATTGGAAAACCTTGATAACGCTCTTAGGGTCACAGTTTTGATTAGATCTTCACCAAATCTTGTCAAAATGTTTGTTTTACCAAGATGTGTTCGAACATGGGTCATCTGGGGTCAAAAACTAAGTCACCAGGTCAAATCACTGGAAAATCTTGTTAACCTTATAGAGGTCACAGTTTTGTTTGGAGGTTCACTAAGCCTTGTCAAAATGCTTGTCTTGAAGATATCTTGGTTATGATCGAACATGGGTCATCTAGGGTCAAAAACTAGGTCACCAAGTCAAATCATAGAAAAACCTTGTTAACACTCTAGGGGTCACAGGTCTTCTTTAAACCCGTGTCAAAATGCTTGTTATGAAGATACCTGGGTTATGATTGAACAAAAAAAAAATAGGTCACCTTGTCAAATCATAGAAAAACCTTGTTAACACTCTATGGGTCACAGGTCTGATTGGATCTTCACTAAACCCGTGTCAAAATGCTTGTTATGAAGATACCTGGGTTATGATCGAACAAAAAAAAAAAATAGGTCACCTTGTCAAATCATAGAAAAACCTTGTTAACACTCTAGGGTCACAGTTTTGATTGGAGGTTCACCAAACCTTGTCAAAATGCTTGTCTTAATGATATCTTGGACAAGTCTGGAATACCTTGTTAACCCTCTAGTGGCAACAGTTTTGATTGGATCTTCCTCAAACTTTGTCAGAATGTTTGTATTAATGATATCATGAACAGCTTTGAACATGGGCCAGCACAGGTTAAAAACTAGGTCACTAGGTCAAATCACAGGAAGACCGTAGAAGTTGCAATCTTTACTCAGGTGAGTGAAAAAGGGCCATCTTGGCCTTCTTGTTTATGAAACTGATAGAGTAATTGTACAAAGATTTATGTGTAAAATTCATGTACAAATGTGCTGTTCCCTTTATACGTAAATATATCATAAAACAGGCTTTGTTAAAAATTACCTTTAATAAATCATAGAATGGCTAATGTTTTTGAATGATGGACGTTTGAATCTTTTAAGTGTAGATATTAAAGTCAGTACCATATCCTGTAGTTTATAATAATGTATAAAAAATCAAGTCCAAATAAACCGCGGTACATACTTTGAACGTAAAAGAGATGGTTATGATCAGCTGGTAGCTTACGGAAGGTCAGTGGTTCTACCCAGTTGTAACTTTCATCAATGTGTTTGTCATACATATAGACTATATATGACTAAAAGATAGGTTATGCATAATATCATTTTAGTATGATATTACTGTTTGATTTTATTCCTTGCATGCCTGTTGTTTTCAATAAATATTTCTAAACGATTCATTGCCTGTACCACAGTCTGTGGAGAAATGTATTGTGATGTTCAGCTTTTTCAATAATATGATAAATAAATATTTTTGTTTTTCAACAAGAGCAATGACTCTGTAATTAATTAAATTAAGTATCAAGGGTAACAATCAAAGAAATTATGATAATTGAATTTGGCAATACTACTTTTATGATAACACCATTTTTAAGTAGCATTGAACAAATACATGTACATAAAATAAGATCAGTATTATGGATATAATACCTTAAAAACTAACTGTGATATCAGTATTTTGGCTCAACTACTGTACCTAATGGGTTTATTATGTGAGTATTAATACGGTAGATTCAATGCATCATTAATTTCATTCATTACAACTCTTTTCAAATCCTATATAGGTCTGAACATGATAGCACAAGGAAGTTCACTGTTAAGAATATTCTTAGGTTTAAGGTACCATGAAACTTTTCAATACTGAGTTGAAAGTAATTTTTTAACCATTCATGCCTTAAAAAGTTTCTACCTTTTTTAAAAAGAATGAAAAAAAACATGCGTTAATTTTTTTTTTTATTTTTCATTTGGAAAAAAATCTGCACAGCACTCTCATGAACAGAAAGGTAAAATGTTCTGGCCTAAGAATTGGATTTCATAATGTGAAAGGATATGAATATAATTATCATTCTTAGTATAATATACATGTACACCAAATATTTTTTGTATGCTGTGTGTGTTACACTGTTTTCGTTTACTAAACATATGAATTTGTAGATATGTTTTGGAATAGTTAAAGATTGCTATAAATATATCAAACGAATGCAGAAATGTTATAAATGTTGGAATTTTTGGATGGCTGGTGTTTTAATTAGATGTTAGGATAGATCTATGCATTAATTGTAATCATGATACACTGGATATACTCGCTGACTTAGAGGTAACATGGTACTGAGCTGTATGAATGTTAGATGTAAAATTTAGCTGTTATACTCGTTAATTTTAATTAGCTCAAGGATATAAAGTGTGCACTTGACTTATGTTATAGGATTACTACATTGCCTAAGTACATGTAAAATTCATACTGTTTTATATAAGATTTGTGCATATCAATATTATACCCTGATTGAGGGGTAGGGGCTGTTTTTGTAGTTGTCGTAACTTGTTTTAGTAAAATATCGCATTGTCAATCTGGTATTGTATGACTTGTATTTGCTTGTGTTTCAATTGAAGTTTTGCCGGATCTATTGGTTTTATAACAACTATTGAACCGTGTGTTTGTAAAAAGTTTTAATTATTTTGTCAGGTTAGATATTTGGATAGTGTTAGATTACATGGTGTCACAAGTTCTGGCTGGATTATTCTCTGTGTGTATGTCAGTTGGGTTTTATGTTTGTATGTTATTTGAACTATTGGTATATGCCATCTGGGATTTTAATAGTACGTATGATATCTAAACATTTGTAGTAATTTTACTGGTATTATATTAGAGCAATTGACTATCTATAGTAATGTGTTTTGTAGACATAGTTGGTAGATTTCCTGGTTGAGTCAAATTGTGGTTTGGAAGATTGATGCTGTATTTTTCAGATATTGTGAAAATCATTCATTATTTGCTGTAAACTTCAATTAACTGGTCAGTTGTTTTAGTTTCAACTCCAAAAAGGACATTTTATGCTCATGCACATCACTATTTTATTATTTGTTAATTGCTTTCATGATATTTCACGGACTCAGCCAAAATGGCAGCCCCCACAGAAACAGCATGGTTTGGTCATTTTATTTTTTCCTTCCTAATAGATTTTTTGTTACAAAATTTTGAGATGTAAATAACAGTGTCCTGTGCAATATTAAACTCAATATAAACAATTAAACAAACAAAAACTTAATACCACTAATTGTAGTTTCATGGATAGCTTGTGTAAAGGAAATTTACAAAACGTCCTTACACTAATGTCACAGTCTGTTTGTGTTTATATTACTAGTATCAATAGTTAGAAATTGACAGGGGAACAATGAAATGTCATTTACACTGTAATACCGTTAAACAGGCGCAGTCACATTTAAGGAATATCGAGAAAGTACATGTGGTTTGTATATTGGTGTGAGAGTATATGCATTGTGGTAAAAATTTCATTTGCCTAACAGCTATATACTTTTCCGCATAATTTTATGTATGAATATCTTGAAGAACATTGATTTAACATATTGATCTTATACTAATGTACTGTATTTTTAATGTAGAAAAGCATTCAATTTGTACTTCATTAGAAGTTAGTAAAAGAAGACCACAGGAGTGATATGATAGTGTAGCACGTGCTGTGTTGTGGTTGGATGTATCACGTTGTCATGGTGAATCAGCTCAGTTGTTTGGTGTAATATTAAGATTTACTGGGTACTGGATTATTAGAAGTGAGGTTTACAGAGGAATATCGTATTGATTCCTTGTGCTGTTTGAGGTGTGTTTATATTGGCTCATACTGTGTTTTTTTTATAAAATTAATTCCAAATAGTTGTAAATTTTATACAGTTACGTATACATTATATATTATACATACTTGTATTAATTTTGTATTTCATAATTCACCTATATAGTACATGTTTCCATTTATTGACTAGTTCTTTCACAATCAGTTTATAAGGATACTCCTGGTATTTCAAAAGTTCATTTACTTGTATGTGTGAGAATTAACTAGTTAAGATATGTCTGTAATCTTGGGTTTAATAAATAACGTTTGCTTATGATATAACCTGCTTACTTCATGCAAAATTGTGCATGGTTGCTTGTAAAACTCTCAGTTAAGGCCTGTTTTGATCTGATAATAAAAACCACACAAAATGAAGTTGAAAGAGTAACTAAGCTTTTATGGCATAAATAGATTTTTACTTCAAATAGTTTGTGTAAACCACTTGTATTAGCCATGAAATCAATAGTTTAAAGCATTTCCATACACTGTCTGAATCTAGCTGTTCAAACCTCTTAATTGTAAATAATTAGAAAAACGTGGACCAGAAATAAGGCCAGACTTTTTTATCTTTTGCTTTCTAGGAAGCTGTATCGATTCTTGCTATTTTTAAAATAAAGTGACTGTTATCAAGGTTTTTGTATTCAAAATAAAACTGGTTTTGGAGATATGGAATGTGAAAATTAATAGATAAGGGCATTAAACGCAAGGAACAAATATTTATAGTGTTTCCTTTATATTTTGTCTTGTAGTTATTAGTTCAAATGTGTACATAGATTCATAAATGTATCATTTGCATAAGATCTTGGTCCACTGAATTCTTATTTTTGCACTTGCTTTAATTTTGTTACTTACGTTTTTATTTTCATTCTGACTTCGGCATCCTGAAATTTTATCTTTTGTTTCTTTGTCTACTATTGGTTTGGCCAGAAATTACCAGAAACAAAAGAATAAAAAATCTGGCCTAAAGATAAAAGTACAAATGTACAAACTATTCTGAGAATAAATACTGATTTTGCTAAGATTATTTATTTGTATGATGGTAGCAAATTTAGTCCCAGCTGCTGTTTGAACTAGGATTATTCATTTGTAAAATCATCGGCAATCTTTAGGCCCAGCTGTTGTAGGAAATGCTTCTTTGTACACATATCTACCAGTCCTATATCTGACTTTACTTGATTGCTTTTCATTCTTTTTATTGGGGTGTATTGACTGGTTGCAATGTTTCAATGGCTATTTTATACTGTGTCTAACAGCTAGTGTTGAATTAATATACAGAGTATACGTTTGCTGTGTAAGGTGATGCTTGGTGAAATCTGAGGTGTATATAAATGTCTGATCATGTTAGAATTGAATTATCAACACAAGATGTTGAACCGGAGGACAAATGGAGCAATTGTAAGAAATTATTTGGATGCGCTCTTGGAATTCTCTTCTTTCATTTCACTCTTGGAGTGTTACAGGAAGTCATGTAAGTATTAATGTAATTGGTGACAGAGTTCTCCTTCTGTTGTAGTAAATAATTGCCCTGACATGATTTTGAATCAAGGATGTCTGCATCAATTTTTGCATTGGGCTGGTCAAAAAGTCATAAGAGTCCCCTCTTTCTATATTGTGATGTACAATAATTTTAACATTTAACGACAGCTATGTATATCTGCTTGATAATTAACATGTTGATTTTCCCAAGTGTAAAATCTATGTTTATCCTTTATAAAAAATGAATATAACTCTTGCCTCAAATTGCTTTGATTGTTTGCTTAGTTAATTTTGCGAGCTTAGCTCAAAATAGTTAGCATCCCATCTCACCCCTGTGAGTTTGAGTCCCACTCAGGACCAGATAAATGTCTCATGTGAGGAAGCTGTCCAGCTAGATTTCAGAAAGTCACTGGTTCTATGCATGTGTACACCTTTAGCCTTCCTTCACCGTTTAAGTTTGAAAAGTCGTCAAATGACTCTGGATGTTGGTGCAGTGTTAAACCCCAGTGAAGACCCAGTGAACATAATGTGAATGCACAGTGGACATAGATTGGACACACAACGTGCATAAAGTGTATATACAGTGAACAAACAATCAACATAAAGTAAACATACAATGAACTGACAGTGAACATAAAGAGAAAACACACTGAATGTAATGAGGGCATAGTCAGTAGAGCTGTAAATTGTTGATTATTGGGTGCAGCAGGGTTTTTCCTAAGTTTTTTTAGTTAGGAGTCCCAGGACTCTCATGTTTGCCATTTTGGGGGTCCCCATATAGAATTGTGTTTGGAATTGAGACACAGACCCAGGGACTGACATGCCCAATTTGTTTCAATTTCAATTCATCCATGGTTGCCCTCAACACCATTTTGACAAGTATAAACACTTAACTCACTTATCTAAAATTAATAAGCGTCACTCCGACACAGATTTCAGGAAAAAAGAAATGTTTAGTTTAAAGAATTAATGCCCCGGGGAAGCATATTAGTTGAAAATGTGGGTCTTTAATGAAAAAGGTGCATCAGAGATTCAGGTTTTCTGCATCTGGCAAAACTGGTTTGAGACTTTCCTCCAAAATTTGACTAATTATATTGCATCCTGTGCCCTTTGTCTTCAGTATTTGTGTGGGGAAATAGGCTGTTACGTATTACTGAAGTAGTAACTTTGAAGTTCTGGTTTGTTTACATGGCCTGAATTAATACTTCAAATAATGTTAAGGAGTACCAATTTATGCAATATGAACAAAGTAAGAAGTTCATATTATATTACGGGTGATTTTTAAATGAATTCTTTTACTTGCATTTTCAGAACAAAGGGTGAATATGGAAGTGGTGAGACTGCAGAGAAGTTCACATATACCCTGGCACTGGTGTTTGTTCAATGTGTCATCAACTCTTTGTGTGCTAAAATGGGTAAATATTTCAAAGAATTTACCATAAATATAATTGCTATGGGTTGATTTAATCATTTTATGTGTAATCACTTTGTTGTAAGAAACTGTCCTATTTGTCATATATGTTCCAGCTGATCTAATTTCTTTTATAATCTAATTTGTAGATTAACACAATATGTATGATCTCAGTCAGGTTTGTTTTTGGACCTGATATAACCTCTGGTCAAGATCTTAAGCTATTGAATTTTATTTATTGATGTTAAATCTTAAGCATATCTTTAAACTAATCCTACACGGGTTTTGACTGACATATTTATCACCAGAAACTCAATGTTAGTTTGATTATTGGATAATTAACTTCTTACTGCTTATGAAATTCAGTATTTAACTTTTTAGCATCTTTGTTTCTTAGCTGATCAACTATAGGGTTAAGACAGATTGTGTATCCCCTTAAACATTTGTTCTAGTAAATAATTTACCTCATATGACTGATTTATCCAATGTTTTGTGGCCCCTGTTTGACAAAAGAAAATGTCATATTGTTACCTGTTGGGTGTGAACTTTAATCTTTCTCTGATATTTGATATGGTATGAATGTGTTTAACTATGTATTGTGTATCTTTCATTTTCTCTGGGTTTTAACATCGCACCAACAGCTAAGGTCATTTAGCAACTTCCAGTTCTAACAGTGGAGAAAGATCCAAGCTGGATAGAGCCACCGACCTTCCGTAAGCTAGCTTGACAACTCCCTCACAGGTGGGATTCAAACTCACAGCTATGAGGGGCTAGTAGTTACAAGTCAGGGACCATAATCACAAGACCACGAAGGCTCCTTGTACTAATACTTCACAGACTGAAATATCAACACCCAGACTCATGAGAATACTAGTAACATTCTAAAGCTTAAAGTTTTTGTTTTGAATATTGCTTGTAATTTCAGATTTTGACTGTGTTTCTAGTTCAGAATAGACGATCAAACCTAGGTTAAAAGGTGTCTTAGAATGATGGCTATCATGTGAACATCTGTTATATAGCATATGACAAAATAAATGAATGAATGTCACCTGTACATGATGGCCATATTCCCTCCTGTTGGTGATCGTTGTTCACATCTTTTATTGTACTGTAAAACCTCGTTATCTTGAGGGGGTCATCGAGATAAACATGGTGCTTGTAATAACAAAGTATTTGTTTGTTGGTTGAAAAATATACACAACTAAAAACAAAAATTGACTGGATTTTAAAAACTCCTCTAGATATGTTGGGTGCTGGTGATATCAATGCTCATAATAATAAAGTTTTACTGTATTTGTAATACTTTTATGTGGAGAACACATTTTTTACTGTATTACAGCCAGTTTTTCCATGTTTCTTTTCAGCCATGACATTTTTCTCTAGAGGGCAAGATACCACCCCTGTGAAGATGTATGGTGCATGCTCTATCTCATACCTTGGTGCTATGTTAGCGAGTAATGGTTCTCTAAGATATATTACATACCCAACTCAGGTTAGCTGTCTATATTTTAATAATATGTAAAAACATGATGCAAGATATTCATGGTTGTTGAAGTCCTTTAGTGAGATTCATATGTGACTTAACCCTTTTGTCACATAATACTACATTTCCACACATCTGAAGCAGATGACTTGTGAAAACATTGTGGCAAAAGAATCCATAGCTTGTAATGAGTAATGACTTGTTTTGCCACAATGTTTTCCACTCTGTCAGAGAGAAATAATCCAGTTTTGTAAATAAATTAATGTTTGGTATATTAGATTATATTTGGAAGAGTCCAAAATATGCCTATGAGGCAAAGGGTTAATTTTATTGGTTGGTTCAATTTGTCCCTTTGCAAGATATTCAATTTTGAATTTATGTACATTACTGACTCGTGTTTCTCTTTGTTTCGGGAAACCTGGAGTTGGTATCTGCTTAAATGTTATTTATTTCATTTATTTCAGGTATTAGGGAAGTCAGTGAAACCAATACCTGTGATGATACTTGGTATATTGTTTGCTAAGAAGAGATACCCGCCAGCTAAGTTCCTCTTCATTCTCATGATCTGTTTGGGCGTAGCCATGTTTATGTTTAAAGATAAAAAGCCATCAGAAGCTGATCAAAGTCATACGTTTGGATTTGGAGAAATATTACTGGTATGTTTTTAGATTCAAAGTTTTCGTGTTTATAGACTATTTTAGCTCATCTGTTTCAAGGAAAAATTTGAGCTATTGCGATCAGAGTTTTGTCATCATAGCCATTGTCATCGTCATTGTCGTGCAAAAACTTTAATGTATCCCATTACTCAAATACTTAAAGATATCAACACGACACTTGGAATACTTGATAATTATGACCAGGCGTGGTTGTAACACAAGGGGCATTATTCTGACAGCTATATTTTTGGAGTTATGCCTCTTTTTAACTTAGAATGTTGATCCAAATGGCTTATTAAATAGAACGATGTAAAACAGACTAGCGTTGGTGCCACTCCGTGGTGTTCTAGTTCTCTATTGGAATTAACTTTGCACCAACAGCCAGGGTCATTTGGCAGCTTCCCACTTTTAGTGGCAGTGAAATTATCTGGGTGTACGGTAAGCCTTGGTAAAAACACCAGGTGAAGAGCTAGTGATTACTAGTCAGAGAACATAGTCACTCAATCACGGAGACCTGGTCTCTATATAGTAGTCCAGAGAAAAGTATGTGGTGTAAGATGTAGGACATGATTTGTGAAGTATTGCATTCAGCCTTATGTCTGTTTCCGTTGTTTTGTCTTTTCATGACCCAGTCAAAAAATAAAAAAAGCATACATTATATATTGAACCGATATAAAGTTTAATAGTGGATAAAAGCATAATTTGCAAAACTTTTCTGTTGGCAAAAAAAATGGTGTTTCATCGCTTTTGTCTGTTAGAAAATTATATATAATTACAGAATGTCAATTATTATTCCACTGGAGTTTAATGTCACGCCAACTGCCAGGGTCAATGTAGGAACTTTCCAGCTTATGAGAGTGGAGTAAGATTCCAGGTTTACACCTGGCAATTATTATTTCACCTGATATATAAATGTCATAAATTTTCCTGATAAGAATTGCATCAGAATTGACATGATGCAATAAACATGATTTATGTAACACGTGTCCATATTTCATGTGTTATTGATTTGTGGGTTAGTTTTATGAAAGCTGTGTTAAACTGTTTCAATTTTTCCTGTTTTACTGAGATGCTGTTTTTTTCCAGTTGGACATCTTAAAATCATTTTTATTAAAGTTTACAAATGCAGTCAAACCTTTGGCAAAGACAAAATGTTGCCTTTATCAACAGATGGCCTTTATTCAGACATCAGCTTGTTCCAAATAATCAATGACAGTTTTCACATGGTGGCCTTTATTCAGAGATGACTGCAAACACGCGGTTGACTGTATATCACTCTATAGCTTTTGTACTATTCTTCTAGCTAATTCTATGTATGTTTTATGAAAATAAAGTACAGTTTAGTTTAAACATAAAACATGTGTACTAGATTATTTTATCAACATATCTTAAGACTTACTGGTAGGTTTCTTGCATGTAATGCCGTGATAAAATTACTAGATTACCATTATTGTTATAATTTCATTATGCATGGTTATGCAAGTTTTCCGGAATTTTGCCGGAACCTTCGGTTTTTCCCTTGTCCAGACACTACTGGTTTTTATGTTTCCGCGGCATCGAGGATAAGATTTCCATTTTTTTTTTAAATTTTCAACATTTACCCATGATTATGTTGAAGAAATCTTTCTTAATTTTTAAAAACATGTACATAAATCTTTATTATCTACTAATTGACTGAATGCGGGTCTAATTAATGTCCCTGATAGATGGAATTATACTTCTTATGCTTCCTACAATATCTGTAGTTCTTTGAAACACACCATGTGCTGAAGCCTGGAATATCTCTCAGAAATACTGTGTTCAAATATGTATGTTAATTGTTATGTGTTATTTTAGATAAAAATTTATCAAAATTTTACATATGATGCGTTGTACACTTTGGTAGGTACCTCATATTGTCTCAAAGTTTATTATATATAGATATGATATATAGATAAGTTGGACCATTTATTGATTTTGTTTTTGCATGCATGAAAAGTTAATTAGTGGTGTAACCTTGCCTTTCATGAATATGTTATATTCACTGCATACTGGTATATTTCAGTTGGTGTCATTGACTCTAGATGGACTGACTGGGGCCACACAAGATAGAATGAGATCTGAGCATAAAACAGGACCATATCATATGATGTTAAATGTAAACTTGTGGTCTGTAGTGTGGTTAGCAATTGGTAAGTACAATTCAATGATGAAATGTTACATTACCATGTGCTAATTAAAATTTGTTTGTATGTCCTTATGTCTGTGTGTGGACTTCTGAATAGATTTTTGTTCAAACTTTTCAGAGTACTTGTAATTACTCACTATGTGTGGATGTGCTTGAAAGCAGGAATTGTATTATTAGGAAATTTGAACATATTTCTGGCTCTTAGAATGGTTTATCTAAATATGGTATAATGTTTGGATGGTGTCTCGTTGGCAGCCTTGTTACAGTTCCTGTGTACAGAAATTCTGTGTGATGTTTTTCATTGATAATTAAATCTAAGTTGTGACTATCATTGCAATAACTAATGTGTTATTTAATAGCCATTCTAAATAAATTTCTGATACATTTCTTCATTATGGTTGTGTTCTTTGATATCTTCAATTCTTGGTATCATACTTTACATGAAATGGTGAAATTAATTAGTATCTTAACTCTAAGTTTGTTCTTAAGATTAAAACACACTTAAGACAACTTATCACTTAAGCAAGTCTTGATTATTATACTTAAGCAGTATATTCAGTATAATTCTTTGCATTTAACTTGACACTGATTTAACCCTAAATCTGCTTTTGCCCCTAATTATGAACACTAGCTTGACTTGAACTGTACAAGTTCCAATTAGTATCTGACACATGCATAATTTTTACACCTTGCAAACTGTCACGTTCATGATTTCTGGTTGGCAATGAACCCCTTATCAGTGACAAACAATATCTGTAACATATGTTAGAAAGCAAACACCATATCCAGACACATTAACATTTATATCAGCATCCCCACACAAATATCAGAGTCCCAATATAGATAGCAGATTCCCAACATAAATAGCAGAGTCCCAACATAGATATCAATGTCCTGACATAAATATCAGAGTCCCCACATAGATGTCAGAGTCCCAACATAAATATCAGGGTCCCGACATAAACATCAGGGTCCTGACATAAATATCTGGGTCCCAACATAGATATCAAGGTCCCAACATAGATATTTGGGTCCCAACATAAAGATGTGTCGAGATGGCAAGTGTTGAAGGTAGTATGATTCTGAATGAGATTTAATACAGACTTCATCGCACAGTTGGACATGAAATGACTCAACAATGATAATGTTCAATTTTATTTCTCCGTAATAAGTATGTCTGTAAGCTATATTTTGCTTCAATGTTGTGGGTCATGGTATCTTACTGTTTGATATTGCAACAAAAAAAATTTGAAATTTCAAGATATAAGAATTCTATATATTAACTAACCATATCAGTGGTTTATAATTTTGGATAAAAGTTTCAAAATCATGGTTTCGTGTGTGGCTGGAGTTGAATGGCATTCATTTATGTTACTAGGATATGATTAAAACAAGTATTGGATTCGTAATCATTCACAGTGACATAAGTTAGCTTGTCTAATAATCCAGTATATATGTGATGTTGTTTTATTTTGTAGGTCTGATATTTTCCGGTGAGGGTTTACAGTTCATTGGATTTGTGCAAAGGCATCCTGAGGTAGTTTATAAAATGTTAGCATTTGGTGTGGCTAGTGCAATAGGGCAGGTAAGTAACTATTCTCATTTGTTATGAAATATGTCTGTTTATACAGGAACCAATCTTGTCTGTCAAGCATTAATACATATCATCAAATAAAGAAGAGTCTACTTAGTTAGGTCACTAAATAGCGCACAGGTCTGTTGATTGTTAGCACCATGTAAAGGTATACGTTGCAGTGTTCAAGTGTTAGGATACAAGTAAAGGTATTTATTTCAGATTCAAGTGTTTGGGGACCAGTAAAGGTTTATGTTTTAGAATTAAAGTGTTAGGGCCCAGTAAAGGTATATGTGTCAGAGTTCAAGTGTTACGGTGCAGTAGTGGCGAATGTTTCTGTGAGATAGCTTGACTGACGATTGTCTCAAATATAGAAATGCTGAGAAATTCATCTCTGAGTCTTGTATGAGAGAATCATATTTGCCTGCAATTCATGGCTACCAACAAAAATGTTACGCACAAGTGTCAATGTTCTCATTATCAGACATTTAAAAGAATGGGTACATGTAGCTTGATACATAAATTTGAATGTTTTATATCCAACTATCTTACATAACACTATGGTCAAGTTTATGGAACCATGTTCCACCTTCAAGTTGTGTTAGTAGATCTTATAGAGATCAGCTAGAGTACAACTCACTGAGCATTGAAATTATTTTATTATATTTTCAGATATTCATCTTCATTACTGTGACATCGTTCGGACCATTACCCTGTTCCATTATCACAACTACTAGAAAATTCTTCACTATATTAGGATCTGTCATTATTTTCCAAAATCCTATAAATTCACGACAATGGGCAGGCACCATTTTTGTATTTATGGGACTTGGTCTAGACAGTGTTTACGGCAAGGAGAAAAAAACAGTGAAGGCCAAAGCTGAAAGATAATGATAGCTTGTAATTAAATAAATTTAGTCAAATACTTCCCTATATTTATTATAAATCAAATGATGAGGGTATAGCTGTGGTTAATCTGTTGCTAATAGCGCAGTTGACGATTGTTCTGTTATTGTAATATTGTGAAATTAGTGAACCAGTTAAGAAATTGAAAGAATCTACTCTTTGTGTTGTCTTTTGGGCTTGTAATAGATTTGAGCTTCTTGTTGTTTATTTTTATCATGTTTCATGTGTTTTCAGAAATCATCTGGATATAAGGTTTTAATTTTGAGGGTTGTTTTAGACATTTTAGGTTTTTTCTCATTGTCACTCCTGATTGGTCAATATCTATTCTTTCCTCAGAACTGAACTGTCTATGAACCAAGTTTCTTTATCTGTCTCAAATCTCTAATTTGTAACTTCAGATCATGGTTAAGGTAAACAATATCTTTACAGACTAGAAGTTTATCAGAACAATCTTCAAATATACCTATGACAGTATTACTTTATGACCATGATGAAATATGATTGAAGTGAAAAATTTTATCAGATAATTCACTTTGACAATGTATCGCCTTTGCATTGAATTATTTGTGATTATTGGTAAACAAATTTATGTTGATCCTTTTTATATGAAGGGAAAGAGGAAGATCAGTTATGTTTTATAAGGATATACTGCCAGCTGGCATACCACGTATATACTTCTTTGTTTGTAAAGGAATTCTTTTTTTTTTTTTGATAAATTATGGGTTTATGTGCTGCTGAATGATACCAGTGTATTTTTGTTCTTAAAACATAATGAAGTGGTTTGAAAAAAAGTCAGTATTTTACCGAGGAATGTTATGAGACATTATTGAAATCTTGCCTACAAAGTTTTAAATATGCATCGAATGATACAAAAACTATCTTTCAATGAACTAATACTTGAACAAATATCTGCAGTGTCCCTGACAATCTAAAGGTTTGAAAATGTCTTGACACTTGTCGGTAATTGTTTTTACTTGCTGATAATTATTGTTATTTGCTACCAACTGTTACTTCCTCTAAAACATTATGCAACAAAATATTTGAGGGTATATTGTCTTCATGGGATTGTGAAATATTATAAACTTGTATTTTACTTATTTATTCTTTTGTCCATTATTCTACTACATTAGCATCTTCTTTATTAACCCTTTGCCTCATAAGTATACTTTGGACTCTTCCAAATTCATAGCAAATATACAAAACATCAATTTATTTCAGAAAATCAGGTTATATCTCTCTGAGTGGAATATAGTGTGGCAAAAGAAGCAATGGTTTCTTTTGCCACAATGTTTTCAAATGTCGTCTGCTTCAGTATTATGAAACAAAGGGTTGGATGATTGTTACACCTAATTTCCAGTAATACGTATTTCACCAGCATCTAGGATTGATATGATTATATATCCTCTCAAACTATGATTGATGAGAGTTTATTTTTGTTATATATATATATATATATTGCTACACAAATTTGTGATAGTATATGTGTTTTATAAAACACAACTGCATCCTGTTGGAATTTCGGTGTTAACTGATCTAAAGCAATTATGGAACAAAAAAATGGAAAAATGTGTAGGTTTTATGTTTATAATAATAATGATAATAACTTTATTTTGTGTGGATAACATTCTTGGTTTAAAGCCAATTTTCAATACGGTCCATGAATGCGTGATTTAGAATCATTCCTTTGTTGTATACTTCAGTTTTCATTAGAATATAGTCTTATTATGAGTAAAAATGTGTGAAGATCAAACAGTTATTGTTCACATGATATATCAATAAATTCCTGTTGAATGTTGCACACTCCTGATGTCTAATACACCTTTGCCAGTGTCAAAAAATAAGTATATAACTTAGGATAGATTTATGTTCATGTATCTCATTAGTTTATCTTGTTAGGTGAAAACGGCTTTTTATCTGTTCTGTGAAAACAAACACCTATATTTAACAGGTCTTTGATGAAAATTATAAAGGTATTTTCTCTAATCTGTTTTACTATAAGCCTTAGAGTGCACAAAGTATTGTGACATTTTTTAGGTTGTTTTAAAGATTTTTAATAGATTTTTTTAACTCCAGTTACATGTATTTATGTACATATCCTGTTGAGGTTTAGATTGAATGCAAGTGCCAGTGCAGATTTAGTAACAGTTTGGAATTATTCAAGATTTATTGATAACTTGTTATAATTTAACATATGTTGTGTTTGTTTGACTGCCTATATTGTGTAAAATAAATACAATGCCTCTTAATGTTTATAGTGTTTGGATTATTGAAAGGCCTGTTATCAGGTATATGTTTGCTTTGCTAGCAATGTATAGTGATGTAATTGAGATAATTGCCATAGCAACACTAATTTTCTCCATTGTCTAAAACCATTATTGTCTGTAATTATTGAGATTTTTACAATCTGCTGGTAAATATTCAATTCAATTCAATATGAGTACAGTAAATCAGTAAATATAGAAAGTTTTCATTGTCCTATCAGGGTGGAATTCAATTATTTGTTTGTAAGTGATTTACATTGGTTCAGTTGAAGCATTCCGTTATTGTGGAATGAAGTTTATAGTAAATTAATTATAAACAATATTAGAATCATTTTTATCATACTGTTTTCTTAATATGCTGTGTCCAAAATTTTCAATTTCATAAAATTGTGGGAATCATGATTTAATTTTTGTCTCATTTTGTATTCCACTGCGAATAATTTTACATGTTTTGATACAACAATATCTTAGGGGCCAGTTTTGAATATTGTTCATTTCATTTTTTTCACATTCAGTGACTTCATATTATTATTATTATTAAACTTTATATGGTATGTTTCACATACATCCATAGTATATCGATGTATAAATTCCTCATGTTCTTTGAGAAATTGCTTTATGTTCCAGAACTTAGATCATTTACAATTATAGTGTTTTCTGTGTCTAGCTTGTGTCAGTCTGTTGACCACCTGACAATATATGACTGATCAGTGAGGTCATGCATAATTATTATACTTTGTTTTACTTCCAACAACTCCTCTAAACTGACCTTTATAATAGACTGGGATTCCACATTATATTAATGTAGAGTCCCTGCTTAAGATCAATCAGCTGTTGCAGCATACGCCTTGACCTAAGCCATTGTAGACAATGACACATCAAATAAACAGTTGTTGGATATGTGTTATTAATGAATATTATGTGCATATATTGCATATAAAGTTGTAGATGTTATTGTCTGAGGAATAAAAATTTCAAGTCTTAATTGGCTGTTTATGTCATTTATTGAATTTCCACTACATGGAAAAAACATTTCTAACACAAATTTGTATGATTTAACCTTTTGTCTCATAGGCATATTTTGGACTCTTCTAAATTCAAAGCAAATGTACAGAACATCGATTTGTTTAAGAAAATTGGGTTATTTCTTTCTGACAGAGTGGAAAACATTGTGGCAAAGAAGCCATTACTCATTACAAGCAATGTTTTCAAAAGGCGTCTGCTTCAGATGTAGGGAAATGCAGTATTATGAGGCAAAGGGTTAATTTGATTAATAACTCGGTCCCGACAATGGTATACAACCGAACTGGTAAATATTGGTGAAAATTACATACAATTTTACTGAAAAAAAGTACTGAGATATTGAGGGCACTATTAGATTTGAAATGGTGCAGCACAACAATTTGGTCTAAATTGAAGTATGGCTGGGAGAATTGATGACTGGTAAATATTTTACCAAAAAAAAAAAAATGATTTTACCTGTATTCTTATATCAGAGCTGACACACGTCACTGCGTGTTGTCGCTTATGACTAGCTTACCAACTATCTTATAGAACAGAGCTGAACTTATACCACTTTTGTACCATACCCTACTTGTAACATAAAAATCTTGATATTTTCAATAAAGCAATTTACGTTGTATTTAAAATAAAACACGAGTGGAAACTATTTCGTGATTGAAGATTGAAGAACGGTGTGTGGCACAGGAATAAGTAAAAATTATATTAATGTCACTGAACCCAGACATTAAAGTGGTATTAAGAATTAAAGCATTGAATTTGAGGATGGATTGCGTCATATAACATTTTATCATGACAAGACTTGGATAAAATATTTTAATCTATTTAACATTCCTATTTGTATATATATTATCAGTTAACACATGTATACAAAGTGTCACGCATGATTGACATCTTAACAACGTGTATATAATGACATGTCATAATCCTTTGTTAAGGGGACGTACGCGTACACCGGTGGTTTATAGCGCCATCTGGTGTCTAAATTCAGGGCCTTCTGAGATAGACATTATCTGATCGCCTAAAAAGATTGATCAATGCAACTTCCGATTTTTAATCGCTAGTCCTCAGGCATATCATGGACGCGGCGCGGATCTGACACGTAAAATTATCAAACTGGCCATGGGATAATAATAAGATCTTCCTTCTTAAGAAATGATCAAAGGGTATGAGCCGCGAAATTCACATATTTCTTTTAAACTTGTTGGTAAACAAACACCGACGGCCAGTCGCCTAATTTACCGCATATATGACCATTAAACTGTACGCAAATGAAATTAACTACATGCAGCAGATATTATATATTATCCATTCGCCAATTAATTGAACTTATATTTCAAAACGTAGGTCTAACGCTAATATTAAGACCATAGATTAATCAACTTTCAAATTTCTTGATGGCACCTTGGACCATTATACAAATAGTTTCTGAATGAAAAACTTTTCACTCGGGTTTCGCTAAAATATCATGCATGATGTGAAGGCATATCCAAACAAATTAGTGCAAATATTTATAAAGATTCTTAAAGACACTTTTCTCACCTAGTGCATGTATAATTTCAATCTTTTTTGCGAAGACCTTTGGTCTTCGTTTCTTTTTCTGTGGATAAACACATTCCAATTCCAAAGATCACAACTATTTTTCGAATTATTACATAAAAAATAGTACGTTTTCAGCTAATTAATACACAATTTAATAAAGACAAGTGCAGCTATTGTACTCTAATTCAGTTCAGAATTTATTTATTTTCGGGATGATATGCATTTTTTCTTTATAAATGTGAAGTATTGATAAAAGTAAGATAATGCGATAAAGTAATTTATCGATCAAGCTGTCGTAGTATTCTTTACTTTTTCCACGCCCACACGCTGACCAACATCCATGTCGAAGACATATATGCGCAGTCAGTGTTGAAAGAACGCTCATATCTGTTAGTTTTGCTGTCGACTACTTAACTATAGTTAACTGACTTGAGAAAGTTGCTTGCAGCGCTTTGATTGAACGGAAGCTTACGAGCACTGCCGATTATTAATTTATTATCATTCGCCCTCTGATTGGCTAATTCAGCGCGTGGGGAAATCACGTGGTTAGCGGCCTTGCCGGTGGAAATTGCAAATTGAACAGCATGGACTACGGAGTAAGTACCGATTTTCTACAATTTAAATGAAAATAACGCCGCGATCTGTATAAATTTATTACAAAATTGTACAGTTGAATGTCTTGATCATCAAGCCATTTGTGTTTTGTTGGCTGAAGAATGAATTTACTGTGAAACACGTGAAATTCACATTGCCGCCCGACCGCATTGATTACATACAAAATGGCGTGGTTTAAACAAAGAATCGAGTTATCGCCTCGGTTTGTCTGAAATCAAGCTTCATGTTACGATCGTAATTATTGTCCAGGTACAACAGTTTTATTTTTTACAGTTTGTTTTATATGTATTTCGTTCCGTAGTCGTGATGGATTAATTTTTGTTTGGAATGGATTGATCTCTTTGTTTCAAATGGACAAAGAACATCATTACAAAGAACACGAATTCCGGCCAGCGTATTCCCAACGTTGTGGGCATCATGTAAATTTAGGATCTTGGACAGTATGTTATGGGTCGTAGTTTACAGATCTAGTTATTACTAAGTATCTGGAGCTGGCATTTTCATTGTATTTTAGTACAACGGTTACGGTGGCGGCGGTGGCGGTTATGATGATGGGTATGGTAGCTATGGAGGCGGATATGATCAAAGTTATGGAGGTGGCGGCGGCGGCGGCTACGGCGGTGGCAACTATGGAGGTGGTGGTTATGGTAAGTATAATAATTCTTATTTAGTGTGTGACTGTATCTTCCATATTCTTACAGGAGTTCTATGATTTTGATTTCCCTAATATTGAAACAGGCGTTAGTGTGTTATGAAGACCATTATCAAATTTACTTCACTTTTCATATGATTATATTTATACAATTGTTTAATTTACGAGTCTCATTGAGATAAGTTAGTCTTTATGAGGTGTGATAAATTCTTATTATAACGACAATGTGTTTAGTGGTATTCAGCTCTTTGCACAACTTTCAGGTGGTGGCGGCGGCCGAGGCGGAGGTCGTGGAGGTGGTAGAGGCGGTGGCCGTGGAGGTGGCCGAGGCGGAGGAAAGGGTGATGGTGATTATTACAAAGATCCTGAATCCAAACCATTTAGAAAGTTATTTATTGGTGGACTTAGTTATGAAACCACTGAAGATGGTCTCAAAGAACACTTTAGTCAGTGGGGAGACATTGTTGATGTCGTTGTAATGAAGGATGCCAACACTAAAAGGTAGGTTTTTAACGCTTACTGCAATAACACTTGTTCCATTTGATTTGTACTGAATTTTTTTTTGTGATTATATGAATATAGACCACTTTCACGGCCTTGCAGTTGGGTTAACTCTTTAGCGACATGGTTGAGTGTCTGCCTACTCTACTAGAGGTCCTGGGATCAATCTCAGTTAGGACCATTAATTTTACTTGCTCCACATTTACTTTAGTTTTTCCTGTTATCAAGCAGTTATCCATCAATGTTTCATATGAAATTTTGGCACATTACTTAATTGATTTACAACAAACTCAATTTCAGATCAAGAGGCTTTGGTTTTATCACGTATGAATGTTCAAAAAGTGTAGAAGATGCACAAGCAAACAGACCACATACTATAGATGGCAGGGAAGTAGAGTCAAAGAGAGCCATGCCAAGAGGGGTAAGTATTGTAATCCAATGATGTTAAAGCATAAGTCATGGTTAAAGCATCTTGTGTTTAATCAATGTGTCTTAAATCTGAGGTTTTACTGTATATTTCAAGAAATGATCCCAAGTACGCACTCACGCTGATTGTTGTCTGGTTTCAGTCATTTGATACAACAAACCATATAAAATTAACGAGAATAGCACATATTAATAAACTTTTACCATTGTTAATTATCATTACAGGAAGATGGACAGGCTGAATCATCAGTACCCACCAAAAAATTGTTTGTAGGAGGTATCAAAGAAAACGACACAGAAGATGATGTAAAAAATCTGTTCAGTGAACAAGGAACTGTTGAAAAAGTAGCAATGGTAACTGATAAAAATACTGGCAAACAGAAACCATTCTGCTTTGTTACATTTGAAGATACAGATGTCACAGATAAATGTGTTTGTAAGTTTACTACATACTTGTTAGTTCAATGTTTTACTTCATGGTAGTCTCTATAAAAATGTCCTTGTTGTTAAGCAAAAAAAGCTGGTTAGCATTACCAAGATATAAAATGTTTTCCACTCTTATTTTTATCTCTTACTGATTTCTACTCTTCTGATCAAAGGGTCTCCTATTACATTGCAGTGAAACATGAATTTCAAATAAATGGTCACAATGTACAAGTCAAAAAGGCTGAAGAAAAGCAAGGTGGTGGTGGAGGCGGTGGACGAGGTTTGTTTCTATCAATTAATACATTTTGAAATTTTGTTTGTAGTCTCAGATTTTATACCTATAATATCTGAAAATAAGCATTGATCTATAAATTTCCACTGATGCAACTAGCAATATTGGTTTCCATTGATTAACATACTTTATTTACTTCAGTTATTAAAATGATTACTTCAATATTGTAGGAGGCGGTCGAGGCGGTGGCCGTGGTGGATTCGGTGGAGGCGGTCGTGGAGGTGAGTTGCATGGTTTAATATTCATCTAAAGTAACACGTTTTTATGCACATTGTACAGACTTTAGACATGCTTAATGCAGTTATTACCTTAAGTGTGGAAGATTATGAGACAAACGCTTTTTTTCAGTATTGTTGGATTGATGATGTATGACTGGGATGGTCTGTTGGCGTGTACGTGTATTATGAAACTAAGGGGGGAGCAGTCATTGCATTTTACCTTCATTATATTGTATATTTTTTGCTGTTACATATTGCTATTTTTAAATCGAAGCTCTTGTTAGTATTGGAAGGGAATTGGTGTTTAAATTATGTGCTTTAAATAGTGCAATATAAATGGGAACATGATTTCTGTAAGTCAAATTTAGTTAATGCGACAAGCAGCCCTAAGTCTGTGCTGTGCTATTGCAGGATTTGGAGGTGGAGATTTTTACAACCAGGGTAGTTTTGGACAAGGTAGGTTGTCCCAACTTATGCCAAATGTAATACTTGTGTATTGTAGATTTATTTTTAGGTTGATTTGACAACAACCTTTGAAAGCTTGGTAAACTGTCAGTTTTTGTTAATTTGATTGCTTGTTTGCAGTTTTCAGAGGTTAATTTCTGAATTATATGCTCATAATATTAGTCAACTGAAATTTTTGCATTGCTACGGCAAGTTGTCACTATTTCAGTTTTCTGTATTTCCGTTGGTGATGGGTATTAATTACATCTTCTTGCCTATTACACCTGCTTACTGTTTCTTGATAAAACTATTCATAATGAATAATGTGCTACACCAAGCAAAGAGTTCAAAGGATTGTTTGTTGACTTAAAGCTAAATTTGTTGATCAGAAAATTCTTGTCCTTGCTTTGTTTACTTCTTCTAATGGAAAGCAAATCATATCCATTTGCCTAATGCCTTGGATAGCAAGACAATCACTTATCGTTTAACCCTTTGTCTTTTAACTTTGTTTTGATTAATTCACACAACTTGCTGACATTCCTCCCCTGCTATTATTGTTTGCTGTGTAGGAAGTCTGGTTATTGGATGAATAATTACTTTATTAATTTGTATATTTTGATAATTAACTCGTACAGTAGCCGCAATTCAATTTGAATATTCAATTCTGTTCTTGTTCATTTCTTTTTTGCATTGTGTAACATCCTCTTACTCAGCATTCCTGTCACACATTTAGCCCATGATTTATTTCACTAACCAGTTAACTCATTTAACTGTTACTTTATTAAACAGAAGTCACCAGCAGCATTTTAATGTAATGATTTATACTCAACTGGATTTAAAAAAAAATACTAAGTTCAAAATTCTTTATGCTTTTACGTAATTAAGTGCAAAGTGTTTTTAGTTTTAATTTCAAACGTTCTATAGTTACCCTGCTTATCAGATTTATTCTTTTCTCTTTGGTCTATTAGGATATGGTGATCAAGGTGGATATGGTGGTGGACCGATGAGAGGAGCAGGTTATGCACAGCGAGGTAGTGGACCTTATGGTCAGGGTACGATTAATTTTGTCTTGATGCAAATGAACATTGGATGAAGTCCATTACAATAATTTATTTGCAACAAGATCTAATTTTATTCGCGTTGTGAAAATGCTGTACAATCGTGGTTTATGAATGAAATATGCAGTAGATATCTTGATTTTGATGTTTCTCTATGTAAACAAGTAGCTGTGTGTTTTGCTGACTTTGGTATTATATTTGACAAAAGGTATATTTTTTTTTATAATTTCAGGTTACGGACGAGGAGGTGGTGGTCGGTGGTAGATCCATCCAGAATCTCACAGTCACTGGTAATTGTTTTATATCATTTGTCATTACTCATTCTCATCTATCCCCTTTCTTGTATTCAAGATTCATATAAAATACCATTCAGATTAAGATAAGTCCTTTTAACTTGCATTTCTTATATAAGTAAGTTGATATGTCCAGTTCATGAGGTAATCAAGTTCTTTCAATTAAAATTTGTAAAGAATAATAATTTATTATTTTTGCTTTGTATTCTGTCTATAAACTAATGCTGTTAAGAGATTTGTTTCCTTAATTTGATAGGCATAAGTAGGTGTTCCAAGCATTGATTAGCTGACAGGAAAATATTCTACACTCATTGAATCGCACAGGAAGTAGGCTTCAAAGTTAGGCCTTATTTGTTAAGCAGACAAGATAGGCCATAACAAAAGTAGGCCATTGCAGCAAAGATAGGTTCATTAAAGAAGATAAATTAGCATAATTGAAATCAGAGATTGACAACTGAAGTTATGCATCTGTAAGTCGAGTGATGGATAAATTAATTTATGCATAGTGATATGTGTAGTTAAGACCTTTGAATATGTAGACATCTGGTTAGGTCTCAACTATGTCTTAGGACTCTTGTCTACTATGATGGATTTATCTCTTAAAATCTGGATTGATATATACAATGTGCTTTAATAATCTTCTATGTTTGTGCATATATTTTCTTATCAGCTTATATTCTGTGTCTAATTATTACTATAATCAGCAAAAATCATATATTGATGAACATTCATATTGTCATTTCAAAGATAGCATTTGTTTTCATCACAGAATTATAGTATTATATCATCATCATGAAATAACATTGGTTGATTAGCATGACCTATTCTGAAGTCAGGCTATAATTCTACCTGCTTTTGCTAGAGACTGAAATCATTTTTATTGAATTTCATTTGATATGAAGAAAATATTGTAACATTTGTAATTGTGTCTATGTTGTTCTTTTTGCACTTACATTATAACATCATATGATCAAAAAGTATCTCAAGTGTTGTAAATAGAATAAAGTCTTAAGTCTTATATATAAAGCACTTGTTTCTAGTTTTCTTTCATGTATTTTATTCAGTATAATAGAATTGAAGTGATAAAAATGTACCTCTTGTAAAAAGAAATATTCTTGTGTCTAGCTGATTGACTTGTTATTGATCATTAAAATGAACTACCGTGGAATAAGTACCAACAAACAATACCAAATTTTGTTTGCTGTTCATTTTGTTGAGTAATCAAATTTGGCAAAAAAGCCATTTTTGCACATTTATTAACTAAGAACTGCCATGTTCATCAGAGTTGAGGCTTAAGGAGTTCTTCCAGTTCCTACTAGGTATTTGCTCTTTGATGAAGACTAAATTCATGTTTGCATACTATCATGCATTTCTTGGGAAGCTTGAGTTTTGTCTTTTGTTATGAGAAGTAAGTTAATAAGTTCTGAAAACAGTGTATTCTAGTTGCTCATTACAAAATGTCGAAATGTGTTGTCATGTTTTGAATGCAATGAATTTAAAAAGAAATTGGGGAGCAATGAAGTGTCGACTTCAATAAGTACATAGTCAAACATGTTTGAAAACTATCCTACTTATTAAAGTGAAAGGTTCAGACAGGATGATTGAAATTACAGTTTTTTATACACAGCAGAATAAACACATGGCTAATATTTGTAAAACAGATAGTGTAAGAATGATGAGCAACTTTGCATATAGGATTTTATTACAGAAATTAGTAATAAGTTATAGAAGTGAGTGTTGTATTGTGCATTATAATTGAAATTGGATTATCACAGCTGTATCTTGATCTCTCAGACCTTCTGTAATGCTGCATTACATTGTCAAGTCTATTGGATTATTCATGATACGATGAAATTCATTCTAAGAAGCTGTTACGATGTCTAGGTTAGTTAATGCGACAAGAATTCGTCATAATGTTCTCTTTTAAGAACAAATGTTAGAAAATGATAGGGTATGTATAAAAAGTATAGTTACTTTATATTGTGTGTATTCTCTATTTTGCATTCATTTTGTTCAACAAAGAATAATAGCAGAACTTATGTTGGTCATTTGAATAATTGGATTATTTAAGCATGTGCATTGTAATTTAAATTGTAATTTTCAATTGTTAAATGTAAGTGGTTGCAGAACTTCCATTATCATTGATCTAGAATTATGGTTTTGGGGAATGGTTCTAAAAAATAGCAAGCTTGTGAAATTGGGATTAACATTGGTGTGTCTATTCTTGACCCAATTATCTTTTTATCTGCATAACATTTCTTGTCATTGTTGCTCTCATGTTTTTCTATCATTAACTTTCAGCACTTTGATTATGTGTTCGATTTTGCTTGAACTTGTTTATGTATGTATTTCAGGACTTTCTATTATTCTGTTGTGGGTGGAGTAGTTTTCATCTACTTATGATTGAATAGGACAATTAGGTAAGAAAAAATGGATTAAATTTTCTCTCATAATATATATAATTCAGAATATGCAGTGTTGAAGAGATATCTTGTGTGAGTTTGCTTACTTATGTTTCTTATTTATGTTGGACTGTTGTTGATAGATGTGACTGTTCTCTCGCAAAATTTTCTGTATTTAGTTTATTTTTATTCAGTTTTTGCTAAGATTTCAAGACCTATTTATACATGTTGGCTCACATTTGAGAAACAGCAATCTATTTTGATGTGCATTCAGTCGTTGATAACATATTTCAGTGAGTTCATGATGGAGTAATACAATGGTTGAGGTTATGCAGAACTGATGTATGTGACAAGGATTTGGGATTAAAAGAATTGATACGGTCTCAAATGTCTGGATGTACTGTGAAACCCCTTCAAGCTGGACTTGAGTATTTGAATATTCAGGTTTTCCGAGGGCTTCTGTAAAGGCGCATAGGTACCTGGCTTACTGAACCTATATATGTATGCATAAAATTTGGGTTTATAACAAAGCCTGTGATGTTCTCTAACCTGCTTTAGCAAATTAAGCCTCTCAAATACACAGGCAGTAACTTTTAATGCATTCTTCTGATAGCTTATGGTAGCAATAATAGCTTAAATATGTAATTATACATCTGACATGTGAGCTTCGAGATTTGACATGTAATGGATAATATGCTACTTTTCACAGAGGCCTTCTGAGCAATATTTTTTTGTAACTTAAAATAGTTCAATACAGTTTGATGCCATGTAATTTGATTTCCTTACACAGTGTATGTCTGCTTTAAGAAAATTGCAGTTCTCAAGTGTCTTTATAATTTAGTACCAAAAGAAGACTTCGTTTTAGCTAATGTCACTGAGTCATAGATGTAAATTTGGTTAGCATGAAAAACAGATGCTTGAAAAGTTTATTTCCAACCATTTTATAATTAAATGGAAATATGTTGTTGTTGGGTTAACATAAATGAAAAATTGTGATTAATACTGTAATTAATTTTTTTCAATGACTATATTGTTCAAGCAAGTGAACGTGTTACATATAATTGTGCCTCAAATATTTTTGATTATTTTATGTTAGATGTGATCATTGTAGACTTCTTATATTTTCAGTTCTTTTCTCTGATAAATGCAGCTTAAGATGGTTGAATCTGAATTCAAGTAGAAATATTCAAAGTCGCGCCTATCTGTTTATTTGTAAACCTTTATTGGAAATATGTTGTAATGTCTTGAATGCCATAATTGTGTTCTGTGATTGTTACAAATAAATGTGTTCTAATAGATATGTGGCTTTTGTTGTATTTTAGAAATTTGTTGCACAATTGAATATGATGTGGTTGTGCTGGCAATTTTAAGGAAATGTAGGGAAGAAAAGTGGGAGTAATATTTCCATAGAAACAATGTACAAATCGTTGGGGGAATGGGTTTGAGTTTGGGGAAGCTTCTCATTAGGCTCACTAGGCTGATCTGTACATCATCTAACTGGCTGTATATGATAGCTTGATATGAATTACATTGAGTGATGTGGCTGTCCATTTATTGCTAAGGAATTGTTGGAACTGGTGTGTATAAAGACTGCTTAGTAGTGTAATCATTTACTTTCATTGGTACTAAGTATACAGCTAATAGTTGATGAGGAAAAAACAGACTTGACTGGAGTTTCTTTTATTGAAGCTGCCATATTTGCTACACATCTGGGAAATCCCAAATACAAATGTAGTTCCGACGTCCACTGAACTAGTACAGCCAGGGTTAGTCTTGAGCAGACCGAATTGCAGACTACCAATAAAAAGTAAGCTGGTTGTGAGTAGAAAGCTGTAACATTGCTTAAAATATGCACTAATGGCAGGAATTCATCTGTGAAGTGCAACAAACTACAGGAGTAAGTTCATGGAATCATATACTCTTCACGTGCTAATTCGTACAGATTTATATATATAATATATATATAATATATATATAATATATATATAATATATATATATAATATATATATAATATAAAGCAATCCGCTCCATTGATTAAAAGATATGGTTTAGCTTTAGCTGGTGGGGCTTGTCTTCACTGTTAGTATTCAACAAATTAAAGCATTTCATCAAACAATGCAATTAAACATTTAGAGCATAAAAATCATGCGCCTTGACTCAGAATTCTGTATGAAAGTTGTCAAAAGCTTAATTATACCTGTATGTATATTCATGTTAACTTAAAAATCGGTGATTTGAGCACGAAGACTTATTTTAGAATTATATTCAGTTAGTGATCTAAGTTAGTCAGCAGTTAGTTATAACACTCGGCATAAATAATGACAAGAGGTATTAATATATACATAAAGCATATATTATTAACAGTGAACCAGACTGTGTTGATACAATAACAATGTAACAAATGGTAATTCACGAGGTTTGTAATACCCCTTGCTACTGTTTGAACTTATCGGCGAAGCAACGGAAGACATACATGTATAATATATGGTGAAAATAGGCCTAAAATCACATGCTTCTCATGACAATTTCAAGTCAGTAAATAGTCATGGGGTGTCACCCCATCCATTCCAGTCCCAAGTTATTCTTGAATTTTGTCAAGCGAGTACAAGTTCTACTGTATGTTATTGTCTCAACAGAGTGCCGAAAACATAAATTGCTTGACATAGTCACTGGGGTTTAACGCCGTCTTTCAACAACTTTTCAGTAATATACGTCTCCCGGTTCACCTAACCAGTTTTCCTGACCTGCATATTAACCAGTACTTACTTACCCTTCCACAAGGAGCCCGGCAACTTCTCCACTTGTGCAGGAAATCGACATTTTTTTCAAATTTCCTTGGTATGACCTGCCATAACCAGGATTTGAACCATTCAAAAGCTTCAATGGAAATTATCTGACAATAAATCGAATTCATATCTATGTGTCACACATATGATTTCCGGGTTACAACTCCAGCGCACTAACCACTGGACCACGGTCGTGGCCTGTAAGTTGTACGAGTACCAACAAACGATATTAGCTGCATACTGCGTACCACTCCATTAGTTTACCTAAAAGGAGGGGTTGCATCAGTCTACATGTATGTATGCCTAAAACATTGACAATAAAAAAACACAATGAAGCTAATTTTGGTCGCGTAAACATAGAAAATAAAAAAACCCGGCTTTCACACGTCATGCAAATAAGTTGTCGTGCATAATTATGATGATAACAATCTCGACGTGATGCGTTCAATGCAATGCACAGAACTCTATATGTAGAGCAGTATTTGCAATGCAACATGAGACATATTAGCGTTGCATTTGCATTGTTTAAATTTTGATTGATTTTCACTGGCAGGCGATAAATGTGTTGCCATCAATTATATAGAAATCATAGAAAAAAACGCTACTTCTAATTTCATAAGGTACGTAACAATTGATACACAGCAGGGGCGGATTTAGTATTTGGCATTTGGGGCGTATTTTCTAGCCCAACAAATTTCCAGCCATCCTCTTACATAAGCTCATATCGTATGATGACGGCGGTGTTGGCACCTAAGTACATTTATTGTTATAAATGGATCAATAATTATAATAGTCAAAATTTTATGCTACAGGGCATATTGTCCTCTACTTGAAGCCCCAATCTCACTCCAATTGGGGATTAGGCAGCTTTGTATTATTAATAATCAATTATCGACGAATGTTTATCTGCGAAATATCATATATATTAATGTTTCAATACAGATCATATTGTGAGTTTACATGGTCACGTGATGGTGAATTTACTCTCTAACTCTGAGAATTTATAGGCATTAGACCTATGAATAGTTTATATTTAATGTAACTAATTTGGCAATAAGACACAATGCATTGCAAATTCTTTTCGGGCTATTCTCGCAGATTCAACAAAATCCGAAATCATCGTCATAGGATTATTGAACTAGTAAACTTTGAAAGGCCTTGATTGTCGTAAACGTCAACAAATATTTGCCGTAAATCGTCAGACCAAGCGCCATTTTTTGGTGTGTTTTCTGAGTAGTGTACTACGCAAAGCGCATGCACTTATCTCGGGAATCGTCATAATTGAAGTAAACCATAGTGGTAAAGCGAGTAGATTGTATACTTATTCGTGCATATTATTTGATTTAATGTCAAGCATTTTATTAACTTTATAACAGCTCAGTTAATATCCGTCTTTTTTCTAGGTCACCAGAAAACCTCTTCAGTTTATAAACATGACGATGTTCTCATGAAAAGTTTGCTTTGTGTGAAATGTCATTATGGCATTGACCAATGAGTTTGATACCAACATATATTGTAGAATTTGTATTGATTTATTTCAATTCTACGTGGCATACTTAAACGCTTTGAGCAAGATAATTGTAATGTGTCATTGTGTGGGATCCTAACTAAGTTTGGATGATGTTTACATTGGTGTTAAACATATCCATACTGTATCCAGTTGTGAAATAATACTGAAGTGTCTACTGAGCAGCAAGACTTTTGGATGTAGCTTACTTGCCTACAATCAGTTCATAATATAGTACTTTACATAAATTTTGCCTTGGTCAGATTTTACTTCGTTTTGACTGCATTTTGCTTATTGCAAAAAATGTGAATTCAGACATAAAATCTTTTTTCTGTTGAAATGACATAAATTGTAATCTATTACTCACACAAACAGGCTTCCTGAAAGTTGCCGGACCATCATTTATAGCATTTATCAGTTGTTTATACATTATATGTAATATATTCGGTCAGACAAATTTTCAATTGGTCAGACATAAATTCTAACTTTGCCTGACCAAATGTCCGGTAAGTATTCCAGCAGTTTTGAGGAGCCTGCAGAAAATGTGCAGTCAAAATTGCAAACAATGACATTTCCGTAAAAATGTACGTACATCTACGAAATTGAGTAAAATCCTAAATATTACAATTGACAATATTTTTGTGTCACCTTTTTGTACTAAAATAATGACGCAATGCCATTAAATCAATAATCTTTCTAAAGCCCTTTCACCATTGAACTTCATGCTCATTAAATTGGCATTTTCTATAACAAGTATCCATGGATGTCAGGGCATTCATTTGACCCTTAAAACAGCATTTTGACTTCAGAAGGAAATTTTTGTTGACTCTTCAAATTATCATCAGACAAGGGTCATTTTTGATCCTCTACTTTTGATGTCTTGTGAAAACCCTGGATGTATAATTACAAAAATATTGTATTATGTTACATGTTTAAATGTTACCATCTCTACATCTTAAAATTTCAATTATCATTCTATAAGTTCTTATACTTTACATTGATACGGCAATATTGAGATAAGGTAACAACATTTAAACAGAATTGTTTCTTTTATACCATGGCATGTAAACTTGACAACCCTTGTCAAAATTTTGACTGTTAAAAATGCTTCATTTATAAAGTATATGATTGTCAAATTATGCCTCTGTAACAGAATAAATTATAGCACAGAATGATTACACGCAATTTGTAATTCATTATGACTAAAGTATGAAATGTATGGCAAAATGGGTGAACTGGAGATTTCCATCAGTAAAATGAAGATTTCCTTTTGCAAAATAGAGATTTAATGCAGCATTTCAGATTAGAATTTGATGGAGTGCTACTTCTTTTAAATGTGCTAGCAATTAAAATGTATTGGTATCAAACAAAATTTATATCTACATAATCACACAGTCTTGGCAAAATAGAGATTACTTAAAGCAAAATGGAGATTTCTGATAGTGAAATGGAGAATTTTTGGAGCACTTCATAAAAACTTTTGTTTGAATGAAGTTCCTGGCATTAACAATATCTACAAGTTAAGATAATTATATTTTATGTATAGTAACAATCCTGGCATTTACAAAGGTAACAAGTTAAAAATAATCATATTTTTAATACATTTGTCTTACATATTAATCAGCAAAGTGGGGATTCCTCTGATCAAATGGAAATTTGATGGAGAACTTCATAGAAACATTTTGACTGAACAACTTTCCTGGCATTTACATAAAAATCTTCAATTATATAATATACCAATGGAAATATCTAGATTAAATAAATTACTTTACTTTCAAAAGCCTATCTTTTAAGACTTCTGGATCAAAAGCAATATAGATGCATCTATAATAAAAATAATTGTCTTTTTGTCCATTTTGCCATAAATCCTAAGGCCTAAACAAAAAAGGTTTGTTTCCGGTTACATGTTCCCAAAAATATGGGTTTTTCTATGTTTTTTTTACATATATCAGCAACACTGTTGTGAAAGTTACAATACAGCACTAAGGTTTGGATGCTGTAAAAAACAGGTAAAAGAAGGGTTGGTCGGGTAACTGGAAACAAACCTTTTTTTAGGCCGCATTTCATATTTTAGTCATGCCTTTAGTAGTTTGCAATGGCAGGAGAAATGTATCAAATCACATTTCTCATGGAATGCAGACCCAGAAAAGTAAATGTGATGTACAAATATATTTAAATAGAAGTCAAACAGAAAAATGGAATTTTTGCAATTGAATGTGTTTATGTTCATTATATAATTGCAATTTGTTGCAATTTATGTAGGGGTAACACAATACATGTAATTTTTGGTTGAAAAACTACTGTTCCCTTTTTATGAAGTACAGTTGCACAGACAGCATGTTAGTATAGGTATGCTTTGGGTGTCAATGTGTTAATACCTTGAAAACAGAACATACAGAATGCCATATTTCTGATAATTAGAGACAGGATAAAGTATGTATCACACCCTTGTGACACATGCTTTCTTGCTGTGTAAGCTAAGATTTAATCTTTGTATACTATAACTACACTTAGCTACAACAGTCTGTGAATGATGCTTTACATGTAGATTTTCTTTAAACTCTCTTTGATGTAGGGAAATCATGTTTGTTAGAACAATCCAGACTGATAAACTTTCATTTTATCTATCAATTTAGCAATTCAAAATTCTCTAAAATGAAAGCTAGTTTGTTAATAACTGCTGATCATTTCATTATAAGAGGTCTATTATGAGTTGATGATATATCTATGATAAATGTCTTCTTTGGGAGTGTATAAATCGTTATAATACCTGGCAACATGCATTTGCACCTTACGTATGATTTTTGGTGTGTCACCTATAAGTTTTGGTGGGAACTAATGGTGCTGGGATGAATTGAATTTTCTGCAATTATAATTGGCAATGAAAGCCAAGTTATTTTGAGTATCATATTTTGTATTGGAACTCAGTCAAATTATGAGAAATTTCCCCCCAAAAATAGCTTAGACAATCATCTGATATCACCATTGCAAGTATTAATGCAAATTTTCTCCAACTAGTTGAACATCATTTTTGCATGGCAAGTTCAGTTATGAAATACAAAGTGCATTACATTAAGATTTTGAATTTAAATGCAAGCACTATCCTCTAGTGTTTCAATGATGACAAGAAAATTTAGACACACTCGAAACTTTAATAGCATCCAATGGTTACAATTTATTGACGCTGAAATACCACTGAATGTTGTACAAGTCTGAAACCAATCACCTCATATTACATGTAATCTCTGACATAATAGAGAATTGCTCATGGCTAGCCGGCTGCATAAATAAAATCTTAACTTATTTTTGTTGCTTTGTATACGCTCATAATTTTCTTGTAAAAATATTTTTTGCCTTAGCTGTAAATGTAACCATGGTTTTGTCAAATATGCTTTGGCAGATGTTGGGTCGCAGATAATTGTCAAATGAAGATTTTATTTTAGTGAAATATAGAAATTTCTGTTTGTCCAGTTAATTAGCTGAATGTTTTCATATCTACTTCTTTGCAGTAATTCAACAAACAGGTGTCAAAGTGGCAGAAGTGTGGATGAAGCAGATGTCATTTACCTGGTCAGCTGTATCAGACGATGGCAACCAGTCGGCCACCAACCGTGTTGGGAATCAGAGTGGTGGAAAGAGAACAAAAACGTCGCATTATAATGATCTGTTACAAAGTCTGCCAACAACTACAATAGCTAACACAGTCTCTACCTGGGATATTGATGATGGGCTGGCTGCTGATTTTGATGGCTCACTTTCAGGCCTTGGAACTGAGTTGGGTTCAACAACATATAACATGAGGTAAGTATGGCTCATTAGAAATTCCTTTATTGTTGTACTGCGTTTTGTTTGCTTTTCATGAAAGTATGTCTGTTACTGGACATTTGAAGAGTGTTATGAATGATTGCCAAAGCTTTATAAACTTTAATACTTTACATTAATTGTAGAATTTGTTACAATAATTTACATCATTCACTCATTGTTACTACTTCCTGGGTTACTTAAATAATTAGATTACTGAAAAATTCTGTTCCAACTGTGATTTGAGCCGCAAAGTTTTCTGAAGTCTGGCCCTTATGATGCCTCCCTAATTATTTTCTTTGACTTTGACATATTTTTTTCAGTGAAGCCCTCCTTGCTCTGCCAGTGTTTAAACAAGAAAACCTAGACAATGGGTAATATTAAGCTCTCTTACTACAATAAAACTTTATCAATATTTCTTCTGTCTAGTTTGATTGTAACTAAGTTTGCCTGGATGTTTCCATTATATGAAGGATCTTAATTATACAATAACCTGAGCCCTAAGCATAAGTATGGCTTTGTATAATGTAAGACTCAAGGAAATCTTTTATGGATTCGGAGGAAGATCCTTTATAACTCTTATAGTGTTAAGAATTCAAAGTTGTTCAACTGCTGACAGAAAACTGGGAACGAAACTAGGATTTGCAAGAATTGATGAATGTTACTGGTCCTCTGGTCGTGTTGTTTACTGATGTCCACTGTGTTCTTTCTTTGGTGTTACTAGTAACTGTGATGTATAATATTAATCAGTATTTGTTTATTTGTAACTGTGATTTATCACTGTCCCTGATCTAAAATACTAATAGTAGTTTCATTTGTAAAAGTTATTTGATGGAAAATTTTGAATTATGAATCAAATTAATTTACATGACTCTGTGTCATGCCTACAATATAAGGGACCACAATGGAAATAAGTAAAAACTTTATCTTTTCTCTTTTGCATAACATGATATTTGTAAATTTTGTATGTTATTATTGTTTTGTCATGAAACATGTGGCTTATTGTTAGGTTTTATAAATGTTCTCTTCTACTGACATGAATCTATTTTCCTATCTTCCTAATTTTTGAACTAGTTTGTTACATACAGTTTACATTTTAAGATTTCAGTATATTCTTGGTGCTGCCACTTCACCGGCTGTTAAAGTCAATGAAGAGACATTAACCTATCTTAATCAGGGTATGTAACTGCAACATAGTTTCATGTTTTCTTGCACACTTTTATCAACAATACAAACCCTAGTCCTAAGTAGGACTGGTTTGAAGTATGCTACACTGTTGATCTAGAGGTTGTGGATTTTAGACTCAGCCTTTACCTTTGTTCCCATAATCATTTGATTGTAAATGCTATATGAAAGTCATTTGTCTCTGTAATAGGAACCATATTTTTAATTAAAATTCAGTTGGATTTGTATTTGCTGGGCTCTGTCATTGTTCAATCAATCCTATTTCAAATGTCTTGAAGAATGCTGTAATAACATAATTGCCGTCACTACAGTGTGTTATTAAAATGACATGGTTAATACTAGAGTATTTTCCCTTTGTTTCAATATTTCTGTCCATTATGAAGTTTTTCACACTGCTGAACTATTAACAATAACTGTTGAATACTACATGAGGTATAATTATGTCCTTCTAATAAGATGAAATGGACTCATTGCTTATTTTTTATTTCAAGCAATTATACTTAGGATTTTATTTTGGCTTGTAAATATCTCGCCATGAGACCAGACATTTAACAGGTTGAATTGTTTTGCCGTATCATAAATAATGAATAATTGCCAGTAAATTATCAAGAGAAAAACATAGCAATAACTGATTTTATTATAACCTTTTATATTTTGTAGGACAGCCATATGAGATTAAGTTGAAGAAGCTGGGAGATTTGTCTGAGTATGAAGGCCATTACTTGAGGGTAACTTGTGGTCTTGTTCATATATGTATGATAAAACCTGATTATTCTGTAGATTACTTCAATTTGTATTATAGCTGGTTTAGTAGGCTTTGTGACACTTAAGTGTTTTTTTTTCAATAATTTTACCAGAAAATATCAATGTAATGAGTTGTCACATTTACATTGCTGAAGAGGAAGCTTGTGTAATATGTGTACAATGAGAACTGGTGGACAATGGATTTCCATCAGCATCCAGTTGTAAAAACATTAGCTATATTTATCCAACTGCACCTGATTGTATAAACATTGTTAACTTCAACCACTGGGTGAAATCAGAGTTTAGGTTAAATGTTCGGTTAGCAGTTGTAGAAAGTTTGTTTAAGTTCAACCAAATGTTGATTTGGTTAAAGCTCAAATAAATCTAACCCAAATCTAAGATGCTTGTTAAATCATAACCAAAATGGTAACCAGCACCAAAATGGCAGCCCTTTTTAAATGTTTGAATGTTTTTTTAATGGTTCGTTAACCAAAATTGTCAAATTTAACCTTAGTTTAATTTAACCATTTGGTTAAAGGTAACCAATGTTTATACAATTGGGTGCAGGTTAAATTTGAAGTTAGGTTAAATTTTGGGTTCAAGTTTGGTTCAATGATTGTATAAAACTTTGTTGAATTTACCTAAGGATTTCTGGTTAAAATTAATCAAAGTGTCTGATATTGGCAAGGAAGCCCATCTCAAAACCCTCAATTTGTCTGATTTATCAAGATTGGCTAATGTTTAATACAATGAAGGCAGCCATTTTATTTTTGGTTAACTTATGGTTAACTTCTCTACCAAACTTCAGATTTAACCCAATGGTTAAATTAACCAATTTTTATACAATTAGGTACAGGTATCTACGATTTGTTCTGTTTCTTAAATATTGAATTTAGTCTTATCATGAATCTTTTAGGATCTTAAAATATTTATTGATCATCAAAGTGACTTAAATTATGTACTAAATCCATCTCAAAAGGTATATATTCAGTGTAGCTGTTATGTTGTAGAGCACAGTACGGGTATGTTTTCATGAAAGGAGACTTCAGTATATGGAGAAAGAACAGTTGGATTCTTGGATGTCAACACGTCCTGGTGAAAGAATTCTGGACATAGGTAAGCAATAGGCTATTATTTGTATTAAGTGGATGAAGGAGTGTTGATATATCATGTAATGGGGACAGCTTTTTTGTTTTTACTAGAAGATGGTTGGATACCTATTACTAGTAATCTGGAGTACCCCTGTTTTGTTAAGGTCTTTACTGCTGGTTTGATTCAGTGTAGGATATTTAGTGTAATAGGCTTAATATTCATTGAATATGAATTTATCCTATATATCTATTTTTGTATGTCAGTTTATCTGAATTTATCATAATCAGTGAGATCTATTTCTTTAATTAAGATTTATTAATGTCAGTGATATGGTATGGTTTCAAATAACGTACCAAGTCAGGATTGAAACCACACTAATAAGGTGATAACACTTGCTTAATGATTACTAATCTGATCATATACCTTTTGCGCTTTTGTTTCATGCTCCCAGAATAGGTTGCAACAGTAAATGAATAGATAGTTATATAGGTATCGAAATGGCATTATTACATTCTTCATTATTCCATTATTGAATTTCCTCTTTGTTTTCTGTTAATTCTCACTTATGATGATTTTTGGCTCTTATCTTATGTATCTAACCTGTCCCAATTTTGTACACATGGATCAGAAACACATCATCTCCATTATTTTAATATATATGTATCTGTGAATGACCTTTTCCAGACATTCCATTATCCTACGGCTTAGTTGATGTGAAAGTAGACCCAAATAGATTAAATGCAATAGACTTTATCTGGGATCCCACTAAGGAGACTGGTATATATGTGAAAGTGAACTGTATCAGTACGGAGTTCACTGCCAAGAAACATGGTGGGGAGAAAGGTGTACCATTCCGTCTACAATTAGAGACTAAAGATTCCGAGGACGATTCATCGAAGTTAATTCATTGTGCATCTTGTCAGATTAAGGTTTTTAAGGTGAGGTTTTATGTCATCTACCTCTGTCTAGTGTGATCAAAATGTTTAAAGTGAGGGGTGGTGATCTATGTATCTTTTCATTTAAGTTCTTAAGGTGAAGGTGGTTGCACTCTGTATCTTCTGAAATTAAAGCATTTAATAATAGTGTTATGTACAGTGAAGGTAGTAATGTAGTAATTTGATGAATGTTAGTTTGTATCTCAGCTGTAACATTTAACTTTTGCAAAGGTTCCACTTGATAAACATAATGATGTTATTTGTTTGAGTCTGGTCTGCACATACAAGATCAATGTCTCTGACAGATACACTCAACTTCTATGGAATTCTCTTTGTTGTTTTTTTCTCTGGGGTTTAACATCACACCAACAGCCAGGCAACTTTTCCAGCTTTAATGGTGGAGTAAGATCCCGACATACGCCTTGGTATAACCACTTGGTAGCTGCCTTATTTATGAAATTTGTCTGGTTGTTGGTTGAATTTGAACTCACAAGTCAGAGACCATAACCACTTGACCATGGAAGCCCTAATAGAATTTTCATTAGCTTTTAGAATTTTTTTTTTAAACAACCTGTGTTCTCATTTATTTATAGCCAAAAGGAGCTGATAGGAAGCATAAAACAGACAGGGAGAAGATGGAGAAAAGAACAGGGTCAGAAAAGGTTGGTCAGTTTATTTTTTTATTTACTGTAAAAAAGTGTCCAATACATAAAATAGTGATAAACAGTTATACATGTGTAGAGTATGGCAGTGTTCTGTACAGTTTCATCATTAATTGCTATTAACAAATATTACACATACAGTCTATTTGTAAATAAGAAAATCTGCATGAGCCCCAGAAATAGTCTTTCTTTTGTCAGATTGAATAAAAAAGATTTGATTTTCCAAAAATGCATTTACTATATGATAATTTTTATGGTTTGGCAATTAACAATGAAAATTCAGTTGTCTATTTCATATTTTTCCCACTTGGCATATGTCAAATGTGAATGGCTATTGTTTGCAATAACAATTGGTCTTGCATCAAATGATTAATTCAGCAAAAAATGGATTTAATCAATTGCATTGGGGTTGGGTAATGAAAGCAAAAGATTTAAATATATCTGCATGCGTTGTGTGGTCAACAAAATAGTTTTAACTGAAATCTCTGAAACAAGATTTCTGATTTCAATCAAAGCTCTCTGGTTTTAGATGGTCTTCTACTAAGATTGTTCAGTCTTCTTTGCCGAAATTGCATGGAATTTAGTTTAGATGTTATTTTGTTGCATTGTTCAGCGGTCCTCTACCAAGGTTGTTCAAATTAAGCCCCTGGGAACCATGTTGGCCCCATTATAGGGGCTACTTATTTAGCATTGACTCATTTAGAGAAATACTTAAAAAAATCTACTAAGATTGATCAAATAATGCTCCTGAGGTCTAAATGGATTCTGCCCTTGGAGTCATTTGTTTTACATAGATTTTTACATGGAAATTTTTTAAAGATATTTTTGTCCATGATTGCAAAGCTTATAACTTCTGTAGTATCACCTAATAGTCCTGTACCAAGATTATCAAATTATGTCCTGAGGTCAAAATTGGTCCTGTCTTGCTGATGAAATTCTTCATTATTTGACACTATGACCATGTGGACCAAGATCATGTTATTACTTATATTCATATTATAAATGTTTTTGTACATATTATACATGCTATCCATCCATTCAGTCAGTGATTGATTATTTTTTGTTTTACAATTTGCAGGAAAAGTATCAACCATCATATGAATGTACTGTTTTAACTGAGGTAAGAAAGCAAAGCAATAGAATATGTCAGTATTAAAAGCTCTTTAGTGCTGTGTTATTGTACTGGTGCTAATCTTGTTGATTTTAAGAAGAAATCTTCATTGAATTATATTCTTATTAAGTCTAATAATGTGATATGGGGATAAAGTTTAAGGATTTTTTGTGAACGTGAACTTAAAAAGTTACAGAACTAAATACGTAAACAAATGTTGCTATCTTAAACTTATATTTGATAGTTCCTAAGTTCAGTACCTGTAGATAAGGCCTTTCCTTTGTTTTGATTTATTCGTAGATACATTTAGATTAGTCTGTTCAGGTCTAACTTTTGTCTGATTTATTCCTAGGTACCTGTAGATTAGTCTGTTCAGGTCTAACTTTTGACTGATTTATTCCTATATCCCTGTAGATCAGGTCTAACCTTTGTCCTTTTGATTACTAGGTACATGTAGATTGGTCTGTTCAGGTCTAACTTTTGTCTGATTTATTCCTAGGTACCTGTAGATCAGGTTGTTCAGGCAAACAGTAGAAATGGTTTAAACAGTACTGGTTCATTTGGAAGTCTGGCTCAAGCTTTCAAGGAACAAAAGTAAGCTTTCCATGTTAATTTTTAATTACAATATTTAATCATTGTATTATTATAATTTAATTGCTGTAATTCTTTTGGTAAACATTCATGTGTAAAATGTTGAGCATATTTCTTTGAATTTGGTGCAGTTATAATGTATATTAAGTTTGATTTTAATATTATAAATTAAGTAATTATTATATTATATTGCGCGCAGTATCCAAATATATTTCTGTAATGATTATGTTGAAAAATTTGGATCTTGTTAAAACATTTTGTGTGTATTGAAAACTAATTGAGTTTTGATATTTCTATTAGCAGTTCACCAAATTCAGCATACAAGAAGCAGCAAGGGTTGGACCAATGGAGATTACAGGGATCTGTTGGGGGGTTAGCTATCTCTATTATTTTTATTTAGTTGTTAACTTTTAACTGGTGATTGCTGTTGTTGTTGTTTGGATTACCAGTTGTCTATTTGTGTTATAGAACTGAACAGACTTTTAGCTACAACTTGTACATCACGTACATCATTATATTACAGTGCATATAACAAATTGAAAATATCTAGAATGCACATGCACATATTACACTTAACATGAAACTTATACATATATACAGGCCTTGTTGACAAATGGGGAAATTCTTCACAATTTTGACTTCTCAGCACTGACTTTTACTGTATTTGATAAATTTCAAAATTCATTGGTTCAATTACATCCATAGTTATCTGAAAGTATTGTCAGTAAGATTAGTTGTGTCTGTCTATATATAGCTTTTATTTTTGGTGTATGGTAAATAATTCTCAGCAAATCATGGCTCTTGAAATGGAAAAACTGGTTTGGGAATTTAATAATCCCCGCTAAGTAAATTTTTATTTGGTTCAAAGTGACACTAGTAGTAAGCCACTATGTGAAGTTATACAATGCACAAGAATGTTAACTTTTTAATTGACAAATTGATTAGGCATTTGGCTTTGTAAGAAGTTCTAGAACAGACTTCTTTGTTCAATATGAATTTTGTTGTTGTATTTGTAGAACCAGCAAGCTACTGTAACTGTCCTTCCATTTTAGGTCTCCACCAAGATTTATAGAAGGAGGTACACCCAACATTACAAATAGCAAGAAATCAATGTGAGTCTCTTTAAATGTGTCAGATTGTGTATTTACTGTGATAGTTGGGTTAGGAAGCTGTCCAGCTGCTTACAAAAGGTCGGTGGTTCTACCCAGGTGTAAGCCTGGGGTCTTCCTCCGCCGTTAAAGCCGGAAAGTCACCAAAAGACCTTGGCTGTTGTTGCAACATTAAATTCTAGTGAAAAAAGTAGTTGAGTTACTGAATGAACTGTTAATTGTTTGCGCTACAGTCATAGCAAATTAAAATAAATTATTTCTGCACCAAATTTGTAAAAGCTGTTCATTTGTAAAAGCTTGTTTGACCAGTTTGAGTCCTGTATAATGTTTTTATTTGGAATGAGTGTATGATCTCTGAGGCTACTTGGATATCTTAGTACCAGCAAAATTGATATAAACATTAAAATCATTGCAAAATGAGTTAACCCTCTATAAATTTTGACACCTTTATATGTCACAGCATAGTCATTAATGTTTTTCAAATAAATTATTACGTTTTTGATCCTGTAACTTGTCTAATTATCAATTGATGTATATTCTAGAGATCCGTCCGCTAGCACTTCAAGGCAGTCGGAACCAGCATCTCCATTCTCCATTGTTGAAAGTCCTTCATCTATTGATGTTGTAAGTTCTTGTTGTCGTTAATTTGGTAATTTGGGAGCATAAAACTTCAAATATTATACAGCTGTATAACAAGTCAATCTAAAAAATATAACATAATTGGGATTTAGATTATTTTTGTCCGGCACCTGCAGAGAGCTCAACTTAGGTGGCAAAGTGGTGGTTATGTGTATGTGCATGTGAGTGTGTTTCTGTATTTCTTGTTCGAACTATAACTTTTTCAGTTATTGGGAATTTCAAAATAACTTCACACGTATGTTTTCCAAGATGTAATTGTGTTGCTGGCTTGACATTGTGCTTACTGGTGTCAAGTTTGTCTGTGTGTTTAATCATGTGTTTTGCTATTCATTTTAGCCACAGAATCTGACAGCTGAAGCAAATGCTAAGGAAGTGAAGTCATGGTTACAATTTAATAGATTCTCACAATATGTTAATGTTTTTCAAAATTTCTCAGGTAAGTTCATGAGTGTTAGGAATAAAGGAATTTTTGGTTGAAGCAATATTTTGTCCTAGCTGAACCCTAAGTGTTAAAAAACCAGCGTTTGATTGGGTGTTACTGAATTTGTTCTTGAAACTTGTTTTCAGAAAGGCTTCAGTCTTATTCTAGCTCTTGAATACAGTCTTATCACTTCAGACAAAGTGGTTGTTAGTTGTCCATAAGTAACTTTCACTTTGTATCTTCTGAATACAGACAGTCTAAAACTTTCAATAGGATGAGTTTTTTGATCCTGATTTTTCATTCTATATTTTGTACAGACCGTATTTCTGAATACTGCAAATTCTGATATCTTGACTGATCTGCAAAGAATAAATGGTCATAATTTGAGAATTAGCAGTGCCATTTTTTATGACATATAATAGAATCCCATTGTTTAAATGAAATGTATTCATAGTTTATTATATTTGATGTTGCATCATTAACGCATGACACTAAATTGGTAAATATTTAGGGAATTAAGAATGGATTGTTTGATGAAGTAGTAACAATAATATACGAGCAATATACTTGCGTAAATTCCTTTCCATAATGGGACTTTGTCAACATTATTGCATTTATTAAGATCAGCGCATGTTTTATATATTTCGATTTCCAGGCTACAATTTAAACCAAAATGTAAAATTTTTTATCTGCTTCAATTTCAGTTTAATTGTTTTGTATGTTGAAAACATAGAAAATAGGAAAAATAGATGGAATTACAATTAAAATGAATGAAGTTAAAAGTTGAATTGTACTTTTGAACCAGTGTTTAGATGTATTTCTATTTTGAAGATCGTGTATTGATAGTTGGATTATCACTGTGTGTTACAGGTGCCGATTTATTACGTCTGACCAGGGATGATTTAATACAGATATGTGGACTGGCAGATGGTATTCGCCTGAACAATGCCCTCCAGTCTAGGTAAAATATTCTTCCTATACATGTACATTAAGTAGCACATTTTTGGCTGTGAAAATATGAAAGAGACTACTGTACCTATAGTAAATTATTTGTACAATATGATATGAGATGTTTAATATGAGATGTTCTTTGAAACGAGTATTAGGATCTTAGGATAAATGTTCCATTATTTGTTACAGTCTCTTTCATGGCATGGCTGCATTATGTAATTTTGGAAAGTTTACATGCTGAACAAGGCTTGTCAGCTTATCGTTAAAAACACAGCTTCATTATTTTATGACCGACTCATTTTTTGCTTGTCTACTGGCTTCTATATTGATATTTATTGTTTTTCAGAACTGTTCGTCCAAGGTTAACTTTGTATATGTGTCAGGAACCTGGAACAGGTATGGCTCCAATAGAATTGTTCTCATTGTTTTATTTGTGCTACAGCAGAAAATGTTACCTTGATCTGTTAATTTAATTAATAACTTAATTTTGCAGCCTTCTCGTTAACTTGGTCACTGAAGTGCAGAACTGTTGATAGGCTGCCATTACTGGCCACAATGTGACGCATGTTTCCTTATGATAGTTTAACAGTAGTTATTGCATATTGCCATTTATCCTTCACTGTCAAATCACCCATCATGTTGGGATGATGGCAGCTACTTACAGAATGAGGGGTGTGGGACAAGTTTGCACTGATAGGTAACCCAGACTCTCTGGTTAAATCATTCATCTGCTTTAAAGTTCAGTAATTATTTAAAACAGGTCCCTCTTGCAGTACATTAAATGTCAAGACCACATATTGGACAAAATTAATCAGTCTTAATGCTGAGATGGTTTAATCATGTGAGGAAATTTTTTTCAAACTGACCAGAAATGAACAGCCACAATAAAAAAGTTGAATTAGTTGCTAAGTTGAGTTTTCCTGTAATTCTAATTGAGTTTATTGTACAGTAAAACCTCGATAATGAGACTAACTTTAAGACCTGAAAAATTGGGTGGCCTCATTATCAAGTTGAATTATATGTCTGAAAATAATGTTTGTTATAACTAGGTGGTTGTAATATTGAGGTGGTTGCTATGTGAGGTTTTACCAAGAATGCTGTTTTAGATTCTTTTTAAACTTGACATTATTTTGCAGTGTACCATGCTGTATACCTGGAGCAACTGACATGTCAAGAAATAGTTTCCAAGATTTCTGAACTTCTTAAAGTACAGAGTTATAACATATCAGAGGTTATAGTTCAGGGACCGTCATCTATTCATATATTACTGTCAGATGAAGTAAGATATCTTCAGTCTACCTTTATAGTTCTAATCTGTTGTGATTGAAGTTTTTTGTGAAATTACAAACTGTTAACTGCCGGTTTACATTGTTTATTATGAATGTTTTTTGTTTAATCTTTATATATTCTCTTGAAAAGTTGAATTTGTTGATTTGTTTGTATCAATAAAATTAAAATGATTTCATTGATATTTAAAATTTAATTGATGCGTATTCATTTATTTTCAGGTTGTGAGAAATTTTCAGGAACAGTCAAGATATTGGATAGAAGTGATAACAGGTAATGATTTAGTGAAATCCTGTTTTTATTTTATGCTTCTTTTCAAGAATTGATTCCTAAATTTAACCAATACGTAATAAAGGGTTAGAGATAATTAACTGTGTTTCAATGTTTATGATTTTGTGTTGTCTTTGTCAATATGATGGAGATGTATTATAGTTTGTACTGTTCAGCTGTTACACAGTCTGTTTATCAGTCCCACCTGGGATCAATTTTCACGTGTGAGGTAGTTATCCAACTAGTTTACGGATGGTTTGTCATTCTACCCTGGTGGTTCTAAGCATGGGATCTTCCTCCAGTGTTAAAGCCTGAAAGTTGCCTAATGACCCTGACTGTTGGTGTGATGTTAAACTCCTGTGAAAAAAAACCCAGTCTGTTAGTATTGTAGTTTGTCCTGTTTAATTGTAACAAACCTATATGCTTTACTTTTAATGATATAAGCTGTTTGGTTGCTCAGATTGTTGAACTTTTCTGGTTCAGTTATTTTTGCAGTGTTACTTTAATTTATATTTACATTTAATAGTATGTTGAGACTTTCAATTTGTGTAATGTCTACTGTATGTTATTTTCTCTTTACAGACCCAGAGAATAGTGATTTTATTAAAATACTTCTCAAAGGCATTGAATGAAGACAGTACATTAGGTATAAATGGTAGAGACTTACAACATGAGATCATGTTTGATGTGAACACTGGGATATGTTCTCAATAGATGATCAATAGATGAAAGGTTTTACATCTGTAGACATGTAGTACGTCCATGAAGCTATTGAACAAACAGCTATGTGCTTTTGCCTTGAGGGTTCTTGGGACTTTGTACCGGGTGTAATTATGTGATGACGAAAAGATACATGTAGAAATGTGTGCGGCAGTGTTTACGGTGCATTTTATCCGCTGAATGATGATGAACTATGACGAACTAGGCTTGTACAGACCACATTGTGGAAACAGCAGAATACTTCAATGTTCGTGTGTAACAGTCTGGATTTGGAGTATGTGTGGGTTTGATACTTAAACCCTGGGATTATGGATATCTAAAGCTATGACTTAATGTATCATTACTTTGGTCATGAAGCTATGTACCTTGGTGTATAAAGTTATTGACATGGATTGATGTAAATCGTACCATCTTATTTTGGTGATACATACTCTATCTGCATATCTTTATGCTGCCTGTTTTAAAAGTTTCTTTGTAAGAAATTTGTGTCAATGTTACATTAATTACCTGCAACAGCAAACTAAGCCTATTTTGTCCTAAGAAATGCCATGATTTCATGGGTAGTTTTTTTCCAGTGTATTTTTAAACAATTTCAAAACTATGAAAAATTAAAATGAAGCTTATTTCTATATTGCCAATTATCCAAAGGATATTATGTTCATAAGATCATGTGTTGTAAACCTGGCTTGATTGGAAAAAATCTTTAAGATTTTAAGGAAAGTGTGATCTAGACTGATTTGTGAATGTCTCCTCTGTGTGTAAGCTGAATAGTAACTACCTGCTTTATGATGATAATTAAATAGCCACTTAACTGATCTTGGCAAGGTCAAGGTTATTCAGTGATGACTGCCTGCATTTTATTCATGTCTGTTACACCTCACATTGGAAATGGAGCACTTTTTGAATCTTGCTCCAAAAAACAAGAGTAGTTCAACATTTGAATGCTCTTATGCTTTTATTTTCATAGCATGCATTTATTTGTTAATCATTTATTTATTTCTATCATCATTGTTTATTGATAATCTCCACATGGTTGAATGAGATACTTTTATATGATCAATTAAAAGCTACATGTGCATCAAGCTAGTTACTCAGTTGCTTGTAAAAATTATCAAATGGATCATTGTCAGGGCAATTTGTTTGATTTCATTATAACTGTATAAATAAGCTTGAAGTTCTATTGGTTTTTTATTCTTGAAAACAATTGAATAATTATGCATGTATATCAAATGGCAATCAAGTTTGTGTGAATGGTAGAATTCATTGTGTTTATTTTTATCATGAAATTTCTGTGTCTAATCGTCCTGATTTTGTTTTGGTTTTACTTGCTTGATTATCATGTGAATATGTCTACTTGTTTTTTTTATGATTAGTGGTAATAGTCTCTTGTTTTTGTTTTCTTTTGTAGAAAATGTTTCATACTTTGACCTTTAAAGCACTACCATAGTGTTTTACAGCAACCAATAATATTACTACAATCAGAACATAGGGACAACATTAGGCCTGCAACTTAAATCAAACTTCTTCTACCTTTATGTGTTATAAGGGAATCATTGATATACTTTGTTATGTTGTTTCATTGTGTATTAACAGCTTCCGTCATTTGGCCAGGTCGTTTTTTTATGAAATTATCAGATGTTTACTTGTGTTTAGTACAATCATGTGTCAATAATTTGATTTTATTAGATAACTTTAGTTTTTCATCAAGTACTCATTATAATTATTGACTGTATTTATTCAAGCCTGACTTCTTGGGATGAGGGTGACCTCAGGGAGTTAAATGGGCCACAAGACAAACAGAACCATCCATCAATATTTCCTTCTATAACCTCTTATCAGTCAAGATTTTTTATTTAGAAAGCACAAACACTTTAGCCATTATTATTCATGGAAACTGTGTTTACAAATCTCAACAATTTTGCTTACTATGATAAATTTAACGCTTTAGTGTAAGGATGAATAAACTTGTTTATGTTTATCATAGTTATCATTTTGTAATGTTCTATTTAGTGATTGTTTTTAGACATCTAAAGACTTTAGTCGTCGTATTTTTTGTTGGAATATTTTTTGTTGTAATTTAACTTGAGAAAAGACTGTGTTGATCTCATATTTCATGTTCTCAGACCTACTATCTCTTTGGCGGCTATAGTTGACAAATCATCTATGATACTAATGTGTTTATTTGATAATGTTTACCCTATTTTTGTTGTTGTAGTTTTACTTTCATCTGCAGATTTCATTACTAGTATATTGATCTATCACATTATTTAATTACTACACTTGACTAAGTATTTAAAACTAGATGTCTAAATTTATGTTTTCATTTGTGGTTGCTCCTGTGGATGTTTACCAGGGCATGCTTTCTTCTTTCTGCCATTATTCTAATTTCTGTGTTTCAGATTTCTGCAATTACTCATTGCTTCTTTTTCCAGGTAAGTGGTAAAAAATAGATTGTCTATTAAAATATGACACTCTATCACAGCACATATGTGTTTTTCAAAGCATAAACATATAATTTCTGATGTTGAAGCTTAGTAGTTTAAAAGAAGCTGCACAGATTCATGTATATTGTTATGACAGGCTTATAATTTATTATGATATTCAAGTTCTGTCAACATTTTTAACTGCCAAGATGTTTTGAAGACTTACTTGTATAAACAGTCATTTTTGCTATGTTGTTTTGCACTGTAAATACTATGTATTTGTATGATATTGACATGATGATGATATTGTTATATAAAGTGTTGGAGATACTCAACTCTGTTCTTTCATTTTCTCAGCTGAATTTGGTTGTAGAAAAAACTTCTATGACTTATGAAGGCTACCTTTTTTGTTACTATAAAATCTGAGAAAAATAATGAAAATTCATTGTACTGATTTCCTGTTTGAATATCTGGGTCTCCGGCATACAAATTTTAACCTGATAGATTTGTCTGTGGGCATAGTCATAAAAATTATTCAACAGCTTGTTCACATTCTAGATTTAGTGCCCAGACTTTGATTTTGGCTTGTAAGCCACAATCATATCTTTGACAGCACCACTGGGGTTTAATGTCGCACAAACAGACTGGGCCATTTGGCGACTTTCTATCTTTAGTGGTGGTGGAAGACCCCAGGCATATTCATTGTTAGAACCATCAGTCTTCTGTAAGCTGGCTGGACAACTTCTTCACTTGAAATTTGGTACTGAGTAGTACTTGAACTCGCAGCAGTGAGGGGTAAGTGATTACTAAAAGATACTATAATCACTTGGCCACAGAGCCCCTCACTAGACAGCATCAGTATAGGTGGATTGATGTATGACAACATGAAAGAATACACACAAAATGAGCGTGAATACACACAAGAGTGTTGAATTTTACAGAAAAAAAAATGTTTTTCTCCCTCTAGACTGGTTCTAACATATATCAATGTGTGAGTTACACCTAAGAATACATTTGGATAAAGAAAAATAAAAAAAAAGACAAAACTATAGCTGCATTAGTTTGAGAGACAAAAAAATGAAAGCAAAACTTAAACATAAAGTTAAAATGTCATTTTATTGGAAACAACAATCAGATTATATATGACCAGATATTTTGTCTATTATTCAAACAGAATTTCAAGCAAAAGACAGCAAATAGGTGTAAATGTTTATATAATAAGACTATAATACAATGCTGACAATAATTAAGTACTTAAGTCAATGGTTGGTATGAAAAAACCACTGGATATGCAGTAGGGAGTGCATTTCATATATCAAAGCATAATTCTTAATACTCCTGCTCAACATAATTCCAGAGACTGACGGTGCCATCATCACTACATGATGCCAATAGATTAGCAATTTTCGGATTCCATGCCACAGAATTCACATCTTGATCATGAGCTTGCCTGGCTGTGGCCATTAGACTAAATGATGGCTGGTTCTTGTCTGAACCTTCCTCCTCTTTGAAGATTCGCACACAGTCATCTCCACATCCAGTGGCAATTCTGCCATTGAGATGTGACCAATCAACATCAAATATCGCCCTGTTGTGAAAACCTGACAATGTGCACACACACTTCCATGATCCGTCACAACCAATAGTAGGCACCCCTTCCTTGTTGCCAGGCAAAAACTCTTGCCATATTTTCACAGTTTTATCATCACTGACTGAAACTAGTCTACTACCATCCTTATCAAAGCAGACTTTCCACACAGTTGATTCATGTGACTCCAAAGTATTGTAACAAGTCCAATCATCAATTTCTTCTTTATACATTTTGATAGTATCATCATAACTACATGATGCCAAGACCTCCTTATTAGGATGCCAAGTACAGTATTTAACATCTTGTGAATGTGAACTTATCACACTGGCACATTCATAATCCTCATCTTCTGTCACTGTAAGAAAAATATGCGAAATATATGTATTTGTACAGCATTTTGAAGATCAAACAAGAAATGTTGCTAGTGTCACATATACTAATTTTGATCAACATAATAAATATATAAACAACTAAGTAAGGCAAAATTATAAATAATATACAAAATTACTAACAATCTCTAAGTTTGCAGACTTAAATTACAACCTTGACCTCTGAGGTATAAACTTTTGACACGAACACACTATTTTGATACTGCTCAAGTGTTCGAAGAGTATTAAAATATGTCCACAAACAACAAAAACTGGTTATGCAATCACAAAGTTTCTCAAACAAATTAAAACTGTGACCTTCACCTTTGTGGTACAAATCAAGATGTTTGAAATGACACACAGTCCTGCAGATCATTTGTTTCTTAAAATCTTAATTTATAATCAGTCACTAAATGCCATGGAGATGTCTTCAACATGTTTCAAATAAATATATAAGCCCCTTTAGAATTCCCTGAAGATTATCAAATGTTGTTACTGATCAAAAACATTCTATCAGTGAACTCTCTGAGTCATATTATCATATACAACCAAATTCCACTATAATTTAGTCTTCATGCAACCTGTTCAATCAAATTATTTAAAATGCCTTTCTGCATATAATCAGATAGAAAGAAAAGATCAGAAATAAAAAATACCTTCCCAAATCCATACACTTTTATCTCTACTGCATGTTGCTAGGAGACTTCCAGAACATGACCATGAAACAGCCTTGACCTCATTTTCATGGCCTTCCAAGGTCGCTATACATTCAAATTCGCCTTCTTTTCTGCTCCATATACAAACAGTAGCATCAAAACTAGCACTGGCCAGGTAGTTACCACAAGGAGACCAGGATACGTATCTAGAAAAGAGAAAACATAAAGTTCATGGTTCTAACAATTAAGCACTGTTTTTACAATTGATTGATAGTAAGTCATCTTCTTATGGCTGGTCTCAAGGCTCTGGATAGAATATTTTTAACATATGTTTTGGTGAAGTGATAATTATAGAAATATAAAACAAACCTGATTGTTCTCTGGTGACCTTCAGTCAGAACAGACTTGCAAACCCAATTTTCTCCTTCCTGACCCCAAATTCTGATTTTCTTATCTCCACCACAAGATGCAAGAAGGGTACCAGTAGGATTCCAGGATACATTCCAGACCTGTTCTTCATGTCCCTCCAATGTACACAAATTAGTTAAAGTCCCCATTCTGTAACTTTGCTGGAAAAATGTTAATGTACTGATAAATAGTGAAGTATTGTAACTTCAGATAAAATTTAACATAAGCACAACGTGCAGTCCAAGAAAACATGATTTTGCCTTGGATTTTTCATAATTTTGATGTTTTTTTTTTTGCTTTCCAGTAATAAAATCTATTCAAGTATTCCATGAAAAAACAATTGAACTGTCCTGTTAAAAATATTTCTATCTATTAACTTGATCTAAAATTCATGCCATGTACTGACAGAGCAGATAATAAAAAATCAATATGGCAGAATAAAGGGTGAAAACTTTCGAGCCTATAAAATAAAACTTATTAAAATCAAACTTGTAGATCATACATATCTTCAGTCCAACTGAAATGATATTGAATGACAAATTAATAATACTTGTTTCAATTGTCTCGAAGATTCAAAACTGGAATCCATCATTACTGGTAGAAAGAAATTGCCAAGTAGCTTTTTAGAAGTTTTTTTGTTCAATTGAGTGATTTGAAAAAAGGGCATAACATGTTATGTAGAGTCCTTGACACCAGGTAATAGTAGCATTAATTCTGCAAGTTGCAACAAAAATGGGCTCATTGAAAACATACATTTATTTATAAAAATATGATATTTAATCAATATCTCTCCAAATCAATAAATCACTGAATAAAGAATGAAAGCTTATAGGCTTCACATTTATTTTAAGCAGTTATTTTGCCGTATTCAAAAAACAGTTTTCAACCATTAAGTTCAAAGGATGAATTACACAATCAGCATCATGGTAAGAACAAATAAATAACGAATGCGTAAGTGTTAGTATTTTCATTCCATTAACAAAATGACACATTTAACAGATTATCCAGAAATATATTATAACGTGCATATGTGTAGAGTATTTGCCTTTGATAGAACTGACCTTACTGGTTGACAAACAGGAAAAGCATGTCCAAAAGTGAAACTGAAAGTTGAACTACTTTATGCGTACTTATTCTTGTATCTCAGCAAAAAGTAAGTCGGACTGTTTTGATTTTGATACTGATATCTATACAAACAATTAGTATATACTATATATATAATGATAAAACTTTTGAATTGTTTCGCTTGTATTAGGCATAAAATAAGAAAATATGACGTACTATTTTTTTGCGAGATCAAACGCTCATCTGTGTTGGTAGGCACTTCCGGTTGAATTTTCGTTGTCCTAATTAGGAAAGAAGAATTTCAAAAATTTACCTACAAATATGTCTAAATTAAAGAAATACGTAGAGGAGAGCAAAAACACTAAAAATCCTGACTTGGAAATTATTGATCGTGGGGTCAGTAACCTTGCAGATAATCCAGGATTGTGTAAGTAAACAAGTGGGTGGGGCATTTAAGACCAATCTTGAAATAACTTACGATTTTAATATTGTTTTCGGTTGTATCATGTGCAGTGTTTATACAATGTATGAAAGTCTTTCAATTTGTATTGAAATGACCTACTGGTTGAAATATTTTAATGTTCAAATTTTCATGAAAACATGTTTTGTAAATGAATAAATTGTAACAATATTAAGATATATTCTTAGGTCTTAATTAGCACTCGGTGTTGAATTTTTACGTGAGTATACAGATACATTCTTGGAGCAATATCACTTCATTCTTTCCTGGATGACCCTTTTTTTCTGTTGACCCTAAACTTATTCAGTCAATTTCATTTTTGCATGAAATTCAACTATACTGAAATTACTTCTGAAAGATATTTAGTCATGTCCATAGAAAAGATAAGTCACAATGCGTGGATTTGCTGTTTCTTTTGTGTTTATCAGTAATTTCTGGTTGAATGTCACAAATCTGCCTTTATGGTCTATGTATATATATATACTCTTTGGACAAAATGAATTAACATGAAAAAAATTTGATTTCAGTTGAACTTTCGCATGTGACAAGATTAACTTTAACCCATAACAAGTTGACAAGTAAGTAATTGTACTTCAATTATTATTGAATTATCTAAACTTGTATGTATTATTGTGACTTGGGTCTGAAAGAGGATTGGTTTAAGTCCCAAATTCTGGGGAACTTAGTCAGTTCAGGAATGTATATAACACCAGAACAACCCTGCATTTGTGTTTTTCTTTTTTATTCTGCAGCACTGAAATTTCAAGATCAGACTTACATTAATGTGACATAGCAATATGGACATGGTCGATTTTAGTGGCCATAATTAAATTATTCTTACAGAGTGATATTAAATTATTTTACAAGACATTCTGGGTTTTCCCTAAGATTTTTCACCCGAGGGTCCTGGCACTCCCATCTCCAACATTTTAGGGGTCTCTTGGGATTTTTGGGGGTCCCACAAAGAAAATGCCAAGGGTAAATTCTGAGTTGGAAGGGGTCCCACGGATGCAGTGGTCACTCTCAATGCAAGTCCCTCAGCTGAATAACGCGTCGGGGAAGCAAGAAACCTGCGTCAGGGATTCCCTGGACATCAAAAGTTATGTACGACCATCAGATAGATAAACAGTATAAATTATAAAGATTCCCTGCCTATTGTGGATCTTGCCGACACGTGGAAATTTATACAAAAATAGTAATTCTTGAATGCACATCAGTTACTATCACACTAGGTACTGGTTTATGTGATTACTCATTGAAGCAATAATGAAAGCTATGCTGCCATTAAGAATTAAGCATTATGATTTATATAATTCACACGACAGGATTTATATCAAAGTAAGATTATGTAGTAAAAGCAATGTAACCTAATCAGAAATATGTTATATAGCGCTGAATCTGTCAAGATAATGGGTAAAACCACCCAGGAGCAAGATTTGTGGTGAATAATGTCAGACAAAACGCCATAAAACACTTGCCTCAAGTTTATACATGTGTGGTAAGAAAGTTCCAGTAAAATAATGCCAAACTTGAAACACAAATGCACAAATAAGATATTTTTATAATTTTAATAATCTTTTCAATGATTAATGTTCATTTGTAGTGTTCAAAATTAGCATAAAATGTTAAAAAAATTATTTATATTTCAGCTATCCCAGCTGCTATTACCAATCTGTATAATTTGGAGATTCTCAACTGTTTCAACAATCACATAAAGGTATCACAAAAAAAATGTGATCTAGTTTTGTTTCTAGTAAACTTCAGTTGAAATTTAAAAAAAATGTTAAATGTTATGAGTGAATTTAATGAATTGTTATGTTTGCATATAAAGACAAAATTAACCACTTCAATACAAGTACAAGTATATTAACGTTTTTAAGGTGAGGCTGTGGATCATTTTCACAGTTTAGTGTTAGAGACTCTGAAACATTGTAAAACTATTTATTTACTTGAACTGTGATTTATTTACTTGAACTGTGCTGAATGAAACTATTTCCAAATAATGATGTAAATTCACTTTTTTGTGATGTTTTTTATTTGTAGTGAATTAAATTTATTTGAAAAGCATTGTTGACAAGTTACAATTCTTTTATTCATTTGTGATATTCTTATTTCAGGAATTACCCCAGTCTATTAGTTCTATGGTGAAACTGAAAATTCTTAATGTTGGGTATGTTTTGTATATTTTTTAAAACTTTGACTTGGCGCAATCACACCAATATAGCCATGGATTGTTTTCAAAAGTGATACTGATAGCTTTTTGTATGCACAACAAATCAGAGATGTAAAGAAGTATAAATATACATTTCTCCTCTCTTATATATGCATATTCCTGAAGGTAGCTTGACAGTACCAAAAACCTTTCACCTACAAGGAATAGCATTACCACATATTTGAACGAAGGACCATTTTTAGGGGTTGTTGTGGGGAGGTGAACATAACATAAAGAGTGGAAACCCATTTTTAATGTTCAATGAAAATTGTTTGTATTGAAACTTTGTTCCACAGTATGTATTTTTATCAATTTAGCCGTAATGTGATCATATTGCAAGTACCCTGGTGCTGCTCTGCCCTAACTATTTGTGTATTTTGTATTTCAGTATGAACAAGTTGAATGCATTACCAAGAGGCTTTGGTGCATTTCCTGTACTTGAAGTATTGGACGTGACATACAATAACCTCAATGAAAACAGCTTACCTGCCAATTTCTTTCATCTGGGTATGACATTTTATGGATATTGTTAATCATTTGATGCAATTGGTGGCTTTTTTTAATTTCTTAAAAATGTGACCGAGTGTATAGAAGCATACAATTATGGTTTTATAACTTTTGTTGATTTACTAGTAATTGTGATGTACTTTAAATTTGTGATCTGTTCTTATGGAAGAAACCAAACATTCATAATATTGAATAAAACCGTTTTGAATTCCCTATCAATATAGTAGCTAGATTTATCCACATTGTTTCTTATAACACACTCTATTTGAATTTTTATGGATAGTGTGAGTAGGAAATGCTTTCATATTTCAGATTCACTTCGAGCACTTTATTTAGGTGACAATGATTTCGAGATCATACCGCCAGAAATAGGAAAATTGAAAAATTTGCAAATTGTAAGTAAGGGAATAAACTATAATAGGTATCTTATTGTTGTTAAATTCTAAACTATTTATTAAGTGTATAAATCCATGAAATGCTGTTGTTTGTTTACCTTACCCGGACCTTATTTAGTTGGGCAAGTATATAATTTTTGTACATTAATTTTTCATTAATGTCAAGTATTGAACATTAGTTTTATGTGTATAATCCTCTTGCAATTCACAGGTGCAGGTTCGTATTCAAATATTAACCTGTTTTTTTTTCATGTGGCGTATAAGATGGCTCAGTTATTTTTTTGGTCATTGTGCACCCTGCCATTATGTTAGCACATTAGTATCAACACGTTTTCGTGATGTTTTCACTCCTGGTACGAACTTGATTCAACAAACGAGCCATGTGTTAAATGATGAAGTAAACATGTATTTATTTCATTGGCTTACCTTTTTCTTGATATTTTAGCTGGTTTTAAGAGAGAATGATCTTATAGCCATACCAAAGGAGATTGGTGACTTACAACGACTTAGAGAGCTTCATATCCAGGGCAACAGGCTGTCTGTACTGCCTCCTGAAATTGGTGAATATCATTGATTTATCCTAAAATCTATAACTAATTCAGACCATTGGCTAGACCAGGAGAACTTATGTCTACCTTTACATTTTGTCATCATTTGTTATAAATTTTAAACAGATATGAATATTACGACTATTTTTTTAGGTTTGGTGCAAAGTCTGCTAAACAGAAGTTTGTTTTGTTGTTTTGCTGGTGTGAAAACTAAAGGCTGAATCTTGTTGTATAAAAAAAATGAATAATCCTCCTCCTGTTTGTAGGAAACTTGGATCTTGTTGGTTCTAGGCAGGTGTTTCGTGGTGAAAACAATCCTTGGGTTACACCAATAGCTGATCAGTATCAAGTAGGCGTGTCACATGTGTTTGATTACATCAGGTCTGAGACGTACAAATTGTAAGTAATATTAAATCTATAAAGTGTAATTGCAAGTTTGAATAAATAATTTGAAACATGTGGTTGACAAATGTGTGGTGATATTATAAAAAATTAATTCTGTTATGCAGGAAGTAATTCTGTATTGAAATTACACTCCTATGTAATCTGTAGTTGGATATGTTTTTTATTGATAATTCTTCCATTTGATGTTCACAGAGTTACAACTTCTAAATGACATATGATATTGTCAGCTGTATCTAAAATTGTCGCCTTTATAAGTAAATTCTTTTTTCTTCATTACGCTTTAATATCATCTGTTCATTTCCTAAGATTTCAATACATTGAAAAGACTGTTATTATAAAGGCTAGATTTAAGATTTGAGCCTCTTCTTAGCCTTTAGAAATGTGTTTCATATGATAATAATCTGAAAAACATGGTTATTTTAAAAAACATGGTTTATATCTTTAGATAGGAAGGAAGATATTTAGTTTTAGTAATTTCGAACAAATGTAGTGTAATTAAGTTGACATTTTTGTATTTGTAAAATTACAACAAAATATTTACGAATCATAGTAACACATTGAGTGATTTTTTTGTAAGTTTTATCATGGTCCTCTGATTCAAACCTGGTGTTATGTTTAAGTGTTTTTCTGATTTTAATGTAAGCTGATATATCAACATCTACCAGGGTTGTTAAATGTAATGAAACAACTTTAAATTCAGATCTCCATACATCCATTTTGTTCATCACTGTAATCATGCCCTCTTTTTATAATGCATTTGAATTTAATTTAAAACTTTAGAATCCGGGGAAGTTGTCGGCAGTCACAGCAGCAATGCTTGGTTTTTATGAGTTTTACCTGAGGAACTTTATTCAAATATCTTTCAGATTTTCTTTCTTATTTATTTTATTATTTCTTATTTGTTTGACTATTTTTCAGTTTGTATGGACGACACATGGCTGCTGATGCACCTCCTCCACCAAAAACTGCCGATAAATCCAAGAAAATGAGTCGCCTTGGATAGAAGTCATTACATGATGCAATACCAATGTCTTGGTCCAAACATTAAGTTAATGTGCCAATATTTCTTCCTCATTCATTCAACTTATATGTGTTCAATTATGCATGATCACTGCTTGAAATACCACTTGTAGAAACAGTCTCAGGTAATGACTGCATACTAGACTAAGGACTTTTAGAAAGAGAACAAATATTTTAATGTTTTACTGTAGTATGATTATTTGTCTTGAATTTTTATATTTTGTTCTGATATCATGTATGGAAAGGAGACTTTACTCTCATTCTAGCAAATATTGTTTGATGATGCAAGTTATGTTATCCTATTGCTTCTAAGTAATAATGACACATCATACCTGGTGATTGGTGATACAAAAAATTCGAAGTTTTATTGATATTATGTGATATTGTTATTTCATGTGCCTTTTCTCTTTCACTATTGGAAGTCATGCTGCTATATCTCCATATTCTCACGCAAGTTTTGGCCAGTATCATGTCTTAAAACTTAAGTTTTCAGCTTCATAGATTTATTTCATATTTTCATATAGAACTTTAATTTCTGCACATACAGTAAACATTTACAAGCATGGTGTAAGTTTATTCTTTGTTGTCCGAAATTTGAATATTTTGGTGTAGTGATTTGATTGTTTCACTGTGTGGATTAAGTTTATTCATTTAAACTAAAACTTTGACTGACGACCTTTCTGTTTCCCGGGATAGTATTGTTACATTTTTATTGCATTTGTTATGTTAGGTATGAATCTCTTATCATGAATTTCATTACTGTCTACCATTTATCTTGCTTACATACTTATCAATGCTTAATTAATTAATTAATTTGTTTACTTTAATGTATTTCTAGTGTACTTGATTCTAAACTCACAGTAATCAAGCATTACATATTATTCAGTATAATTTAAGATAATCAATTTCAGTATTTCTGAGGTCATGAAGTAAGATGTTTTAGTACTCTTTTAATGTTTAATTACAACTTCATAGTCTGCTTATACACAAGTAAATAACTACATACAGTAAAACCTCAACTAGTGACCACCTCAATATGACGACCATCTTATTATAAAGACTACTTATTTTCAGACCAGCTTTCAAAAACTCCCATTATAATTCATCTTGACACTGAAACGTTCTCATTATTACGACCAATTTTTCAGGCTCCTAAGGTGGTTTCATTATTGAGGTTTTACGGTATGTGTATTTTGTTTATAAAATTGGTGCTATACAGTGTCCAAACAGGTTTGTTTTCAATCATTCTTGAAAAAGTAAACTTTTAAGGTTTCAAGACAGTTTCAATTTTCTTGTTAAAACTGTTAAAATTTGGCAAATTTACTATGATAGCCTTTTTTCCATCATTTTAAAATTTACTATTTTTAGAATAAAATCAACCTGTTTTAGGCCATTATATATACATGTATATAAATGTGTATTTCTATTATTTTATTATGTGATACATTTCTTATTATATTCATTTATGTACATAGACCTATGACAGATCTGGCTTGTTTGTATTGAAATACAATCACATTCGTCAATGATTTTATGAATCTTTGAATCCTTACAGTTCGTCTTATCAAGTTTATCAAGGACTGGTTGATGTATTATTTGTTGTACACAAATTTAATTAACTCTTCATTTAAAATGAATGTGGTATTTTACTAGTAACTTTTCTACGTTATTTAAGAGTACATCTTGTTATAGATAAATGTTATTCTGATCTTTGACCGTCTAAGTTGCAGGCTGTAGGAAAATGCCCTAGAAAAACACAGCATGTAACATTTTTTTCTTTTTTGAAATTTTATATTGTATTATAACCATATAAATTTTGCTTATGTAGATATTTATCATGTTTAGTGCATTGTTTTTCATTGTTAATAGATATTATTTCATAATAAAATGTACATGACTTTATTTATATCAGTTTGTTATTGTTCACTGTTGCTTGTGTGGTACGTCTGGGTAACATTTGTATAAGTTTGTTGTTTATCACTATTGTCTGTGTGATACGTTTGGGTAACATTTATATCATTGTGGTTCAGATTCTGTAGCAGTGACTGATTTATTCAGCTGAGAAAGTTTATTTTCATGTAGTTCTTTTGAAGTGATCATCAAGTAAATTAACTATCCAAGCCCTTAAAGCTCAGAGCTGTCACTGCAGTGTACATTTTTTTTCTTTTGCAAACCATTGCTCAGAATTAACAGCCATTAAATATCAGAAGAAAATTCTTCAAGCACAGACAATAGCAAAATGACTACAAATTAAGGATAATAATTATTTATATTATTACTTCAATATTAAGACCACCTTTGGTACATGAAAAAATGGTCTTAATATTAAGGTGGTCTCATTATCAAGTTGAAAGAGAGAGGAAGTATTAAAAACTGGTACAAAAGTAAGTGGTTGTTATAAAGAGATGGTGGTATTGTTGAAGAGGTTGCCTTAAACGTGAGGTTTTACTGTACACAAGTAACATGTTTTAAAGAATTCAAACAAAACAATTCAAGGCAATGTAAATGCTGTTCTCATAATATCTTGGCATTGATTCCATCTAAAATATGTCTGTTACATTTTTAAGGTCTTATCCTTAAACTAATTATTCTTCATTAAACATCACCTGCTGAAGTTATTTCTGTCAAAGATTTAAACAACAATTTGGTGAGAATCATCAACTTAAATAACATTTAGAAAACTTCTCTAAATGTCAAACTAAGTGGAGGTATTGTCAATTTGTAGAATTAACTGTCAGCATATTTGAAGTTTTATGATGTTCAAAAATGTAATACTGCTTAATTAATTCTACTGAATGAATGTATGAAATCAATATATATTGTTAATGCTATGCTTTTTGCTTAAAATAAAAACCACACTTCATGAGTTTCATATTGTCCCTGACATTACTCAAAAAATTTTCGCTGATATTTTCCTCATTTTTTTAAAATATGTAGAATGAAATTGTTCGCACAATCTGATAAAAGCAAGAAACTGCCTATAATAGTGGATGTATTCTGAGATTTTCTTTAAATGTATAAATCATACATTGTTACTAGTTGTTAAATGTTTGCAATTCCAGAAAAAAATTTCCAGTATATGAATTTATCTGTGAGCTCTTGTGGTTTCACTTTATGGGAAATGATTGATTTGCAAGCATATAATATACCATGAAATCTCAGTAATAAAAGAGCCCCTGGACCTGAGAAAGTGGTCTTAATTTTGAGTTGGTCACATTATCAAGTTCAAACAAGGAGGAAATATTGAAACCAGATCAAAAATAAATAATTATAATTAGGAAGTTGCTACTCTGTGGAGGTGGTTGCTAAGTGAGGTTTTACCGTATTTAATATGTATGGGATAATGATAAACCAAGTTTACAGTTATATGCATTACAAATGTACATACATAAATAAGACACTGAAATATATCATAAAGAATATGTGAACAGGGCTGTTAAATGCTGTGTAACGATTGGCTAGACTGAATATCATATATGCTGCAATCTGTTTCATTGAAGTATTTACTGCATACTTTCATAAATGATAGTGCATACTGCATAAATAATTCCACATGAATGGAACATATGTCTTTAGAGCATTAACATTCATACTCTCTGGAATTGGTATTTTTGTAGTCCATTGTTTGTTAACCACTTGGTCTAATAAAATGTGCCAAAGAAATGGTAATGTGCACTGCAATTTCTTTTTTCTCTTGTGTTTAACATTGCTCCAATAGTCAGGGTCATTAGGAAACTTTTACAGCTTCGACAGTTGAAGAAGACCCAAAGTGTACACCTGGGTAGGACCACTGACATTCCAAAAGACCGCTGGACAGCTTCTTCATGTGATTTTTCTGGTTGGTGGAATTTGAACTCCACACTGCAATTTCTAATCCAAAGGGTTGTTTTCTATTTCCACACAATAACGGTATTTTTCAGATCTTTGTCAAAGTGTTCTCACCTCTGCTGGAAAATTGTAACAATAAAATATTGCAAGTATTGATCAATTTAACCCTTTAAGAAGCATATGTATTTAGGAAAAACTTGCATATTTTATTTTCAAATCATAAAATCGGGATAATTACATTGATTGCAAAAAATCTTACGTCTTGAAATGATATTCATTATGATACAAAACTGATAAATCACTCAACTATCACTGAAGTTTTCCTTCGTTTCAGAAGTGGGTGACCATCTTGTATCACTATGTTGTAATGGTAGAAGCAATTAATCTTTGTATATAAATGAATTACCACGAAATACATGTCATAAATCACACACCTTAATCATGATGAATTGATTAGTTTAAGACTAATGTTAAGTTTCATATTAACATCATGAATCAACCTTTCATACAGATCAAGTAGCAGACATATAACTATGAATGAATATAAATCAGGATTTATTTCTTAACTGCTAATTTGTGACCATTAACTGCTTTCAGTGAACAAGAGCTCTGCAGAGTGGCACCAATGCTTGTCTGTTTTATATGTTGGAAACGCTGGCCACATTTGAGATTTTGAGTTCCAATTTTAGTTTGATACCTTTGAAAGTTTTGAAGTCATTCTATTTTATAATAATAAGCAATTTTGACAAAAATTTTATGTTAAAAAGGGGCATAACTCCAAAAGTATAGCTCTCAGAATAATGCCCCTCGTCTTGTAGCTGTGCCTTGTCATGATAATTAAGTCCTCCATATGTTGAGTTTATATCTTTAAAATTGTTTAAGTAATGGGCTACATTAAAGTTTTTGTACAACAACAACAATTACGATGACGACCCAGCAATCATAATAACTTGACTTTTTCTTCCAACAGACGAGCTAAAAAGCAGTAAGAAAATTTAAGCCAACACAGTGACATTTTCATCTTAAGGTATATTTAATTTGATCCCTGCTTAGGCAGAATGACTGACTAAATAAGAGACAGTTGGATATTAAATCATCTAAGTAGTAGATGGAAAAAATTAATTAATTCAATCAATATGATTTTACTGCATATTTTTCTTGTGTTCACAAAGTATGCATGCTTGCCATGGTCGTAGTTCCTTGATTTATGAGTAGAATCAAATTTCTTCAGCTATGAATATCCACAAATTTCTCACAGCATGTGGTTATGAATTTGCCTTGTTTGTCATAAAATTAAGTTTAAAAAAAAACAAGTTTTTCACAAAAAATGGACTTCAGGGCGTGGAATTATACATGATAAAACTCAATATCAATCTATCAGATACCAATACTCTAGTGAATAATTAAGGGCTCATAACTCACAAACCAATGATGTAATAAGCGCAGTAATCAGATAATTGTTTTATAAACATTCAATTCTTTCTAACACAAAGGTTTAAAGACAGCAGGAACATTTAATACAATATGTAATAATAACAACGCAGAGCAGTTAATGAATAATTTGGCAATCAATACCATTTATTTATATACTTTTTACTAACAAAAGGTTCACAATAATGACTGTATAATATAAAAAAAGACAAGCAATAGTACAAAAGGCATACTATCACTACCAAATACCACGACATGTATTATTACAGTAAAAATGTATATACTTCAACATACATCAATTCTGATCTTAGCCATCTCAGCAAATGGTCATGTTTATGGATGAACTAAACCGTATTTACCAATCAATACTAGAGTCACCAAACACATATGCACCATTATCTCAATGATAGCTTGTTTCAAATACTGAGCATTTTTTACTATACAATGTATACTGTTCTGATTTTCATGTACAACAATGTAAAGAAATTTCTTTTTTTATTATAATAATCCCTCCTTTAAAGTTTATGTCATATCATGATAACGGTATGGAAATTCTCATATATAAGTGACTATATTAGCACACATTTTTCAAAATACTTACTCAGTATTTTAGTCTCTAAGACGAAATATGCAAAAAACTTCCAACAGGCAGATTTTCAACAAAGCACAAAAAGACATACAGACTAGAATATATGTAAATGTTCGAAACTACACACTACTAAGACATGACTAAAACACTGTGATGAAAAATTCACAACACAAAATTGTATATGCATGAAAAGTGGTAATTTGACCATACATATCAATGTACATCAAGAAAAAATAAAAAAATGTTTAAAAAATTGTAAAAAGCACCAATAAAGAAGCATACAAGTACATAAAATACAAGTACATAAAAATAATACACAATAATATATAAGTAAAAATTAAATGGATATTTCAACAATAAACTTTATAATCTTGATCTTATGGGACTTATATAACCTAAATATTTAAGTTAATTTTAAGAATTTAAACACAAAAATTAAAGTATTAAGAAAAGTATTTTAAGTTTCTAGTATCTTAAATTGGATATGTCCTGGATAGTTCTAATGGAAATACTGTATATCTGATTTAAGAGGAGCAAGAGAGGGGGGAAAATCAAAATTTCTATGAAACTTTTGAACAAGTGTTTGAGTATTTGGCTACATTCAAGTTTTTGCATGACAACGACGAAAATGACACAGTGTCCATGAAAATAGCCTGATATTTTTCTTTGAATCAGACAAGTTAGAAATACTTAAGATGGGAACATGAAGAACTTAATTCACTACAGCTGGAAACTTAGCTTTAACTACTGGTAAGCAGTACTGTGAAAACCAGATCTGGATTTCATTCACAACACAAAATTCAATTACAGGATAGCAACATTTCATTTTTTTCCATTAACACATCAGGTTTAATGTTTGCTTAATATATTTGCATATTCAAGTAAGATTTTGATACAAATACAGCATGTTGTCATAATACATGCATATTGAATATAATAAAAAATCAAATAGAAGCCTTGTTGCTAAAATGTAGTCAAATGATTATCAGCATGAAAATCAAGTACTAGTAAATGTATACGTGAACTGATTTGGTAATTCTATTCTAATTTCCAAGACAACATACTGATTGTATACTTAACAAGGCACTAGGTTAAGGTGTTATATCTTGTATGTTATATGCTGTAAATGATCTGACGCCATTTTGATTATTGTGTATACTATAGTTGTCAATAATACAAGCAGATGAAAATACAAAAATCAGTACAGAATTTTCAATGCTAGAAAGTCAAGCGACAACAATAAATACAATAAATGAATTCAATCAAGTTTTATCTGTATGGAGTATCAATAATCAGAAATAAATTAATTCACCAACGATGAAAAAATACACACACATCACATGAGTCACAATAGGTGAACATAAATGATAGCCACTAACCTTATTTTCAAACATACAAAATAATAAAAGTACATTATGGTATATGGTATATTAAGAATAAGTACACAAGTAAACCAAGCATTGTAAGTTAATTAGGCTATCATTTTAATTAGGTACAGATAATAAATTTCTGATATTCACCGGATGTATGTATATACTGGAATGTTAAACATATTGTACAGTAAAATCCAGTTCAATTTGTATCCAATGTATCAATTACTATGCAGTTTCCCCTGGACATTATATTTTTTCTGCAACATGTACGGAGGGGAGGGTCTGGCATACAAAAAAGTATGCTTAATTTGATTTATTTTTGCCACTTGCAGATTTTTTTCGCCATTTGCGAAACTGGCAAATGGCAGCGAAAACCCTGACTATGTGAGTACCAGATTCTGACTTCTGACTAGTTAACACTAGCCTATCATTACTGTGAGTTCAAGTCTTACCAGGGACCAGAAAAATTCACATGAGAAGAGGCTATCCAGCCAGCTTACAGAAGGTTGGGAGGTTCTATCCAGGTGTACACCAGGGGTCTTCCCTGACGTTAGATCCCACTGAAAGTGCTTAATAAGCAACATGAGGATATTTACAATATATTCTTAACAATTTACCCCAATTGAACTTAAATAAGCTTGTATTAAATATTAGGACATGCCATTTGTGATCACAAAATTGATACTTGTGCATAATCAACAAACAAAACCATCCTTGAAATTGAACAAAAATCACATGAACTAGCCTGATGTAAAAAATGACTGAACTGAATAATATAACATGCCAGGCAAGTAGAAATTGTTGTTCATTTAGCACTTGTGAGTCATACAGTTAAAATTGATACATTATGCATAAAGCAAAATATACACACACATTGAATAAATGAGAATTAAAATATCTATCTATGCATCTGTATTTCTCCACACTCGTCTAAGATCACAATATTGTAAGGTGCACACTGAGAAATTCCTACTTTATTACAGACCCAACCATAGAAACCTTTCTCTAAGTCTCGTATTTCTCTACACCAATGATTGAGAAACCATGACAACTGAATAATACATCCATACAAACCAAGGAAAAATGCTGAAATACCAATAGTGAATGGAAAAGTTAATATCAACAATGGGCATATAAGAAGTTTATGAAAGACAGTCCTTTCCTCACTAAAGTAAACAATAGTGTTGTACCAGGCCAGTGTTCCAAGATAAAAAGACATAAAAAATGATGATATAAATGAAAATGGCATGAATATGATTGACAAAAAGAATATATGTGGACCTACAGATTTACCAAAGACACAACCTTTTTCTGGAGGTGCTGTTTCATTACTGATATTAAGTTTTGAGTATTCATCCTCGGTTAGTTCTAACTGAACTTGAACCTGTTGACCTTGAGATTCACCCCTAGCTACTACTCCAGTGAAGGTCACAATCTGTGGTTCTGACTGGCAGACCTCAATCCAACCGGATTTCTCAACTGGTTGCTCATTGAATCTTGCACGACGGGTCAAAGAAGAATCGCCCTCAATCTCATCATCTGTACTAGGTATAAGATTATCAGCCCCTGCTGATGTTGATGGTACACAATCATTGATTGTTTCTTCAATAGATGATGCCATATTCTCATAAGTCAGGCAAAACAGAAGAGACTGTGTTCATTTTGTTTAGTCAGATAATGGTAACTCACAATACTTTTTGTGGTCTTCAATGTACAATTAACTGTCTGAAAATAATGAGATATTCTTTTTAGATATTGAGTATCATAATAGATATCAAGGATTCAAGTAATACATTCAGTCTGCATGAAAAATTTTTTTACCTACAATCTTTCAGACTATGTTTTGCAGAAAAAGTTATAGTCATATTTTCATAGTCCGAAATTTTAAATATAAAAGTGACACAATTTCCCAATTGAGTTTAATTTGCTTATCCCTCTGAGAAAACGAGACAGGAAATTTATGTTGTCAAAATGTTATAGCCTGTCAGACTACAACTTTGCAATATTTTTATAGCCCGAGTCATTTTTTTTATAGCCTCACATTTTTTTCGCAGACTGTACATTCTAACTTCGTCGATTACCATATCAACAGTCATCTTTGAGAGCGATATGCTTGATTTTCCTAGAGTTTAATGTTACAAGATAATGAGTATTAATAACTGATCAGTCCAGTGCGAATGATAGTGTCAACATACACTTAGTGCAACTCAAGCATCTATGCAATACAAGCATCTTAGTGATAACACATTTGTCATTTATAAGTTTTCGCAATTTATTTGTGGAGTCAACCTAGCATTTTGATATAAAAATCAAGAGGGATCTTCAGGGTTTTCCATAAGATTTTACACCCGAGGGTCCCCGGGTTCACATCTCCAACATTTTAGGGGTCCCTTGGGATTTTGTTGGTCCCACACAGAAAACGCCAAGGGCAAAATCCCAGTCAGAAGGGGGCCCGAGGATGCAGTGGTCAGTCTCAATGTATATACATCAATGTGAACATCGCATCAGGGACGCAAGAAACCTGCGTCAAGGAAATCCCAGGATCTCTATGTCGGAGGAGGAACACCAGATTTAAAAAGTAGGTTTTTCTTCAGACCGCCACTTCAAAAAAATTAATGTCGAACATTGAAATATACGACAGATATATGTAACGTTTCTTGCATGCAAATATGGCCATATAATATGAAAATACATATGTTTTTCGACGTTTTTTTCCATTTTTCGTTTTTTTACACGAATTAAAGATATTAATTTGCTGACCTTAAAAATAACACTATTTACTTTATTGTCATAAATTATGTGGTACTTTTTCAGCGGAAATCTTTTTCAATTTTTTACAATGAAATTAATTAAATAATATAACTTGTTAAATGCATAAACAAAGCGATTTACATACCTAACATGAGAAGTGTTATTTTCTGATTTATGTTATTTTGTTAACAGTTACTTCCCTTGTCGTGGGTAGTTTTAAATCCAGTAATTACGGTCCTACGGTCCGTTGTCAACTCAGTGTTTCAGTGTTTAAACTGGTCCCTGTTCCATGTTGTAGTGCGCCAAAGTACATCAGAGTCAACGGGTACCAGTTTACTTAGAGTTCCTGCTAGTCGTTGAACAACTTTGGCAAACGTTGACGGAAAGAAGGTCTTAGGTACTGTTTTGAAACAGACCGCGTAATGTCCAAGATACGAGGGATTTAAAACTTCAAAGCGATTGACAACAAAACTAATTCTTCCTGAGCTCAATCATGTACGACTAATTTTTTTTCAAATAATTTCTGGCCCTAAACGGGAGTGGGTCTAATTGTTGTACAAAACTCTTGGAATTGTTCCCCCTAGGACTGATAGCATGGAAATGATGTTACATATTTATCATGAAAGCAGAACAGTCCAATAATTGGTATTTTTAGAACGTCTATAAATTGTGTGATACTATGTATTTACACAAGAGCATTAAATAAACATTTTAATTATCACCGCCTACGACTCAACATTATGGAAATAATTTAAGATGGTGCATATAAAAGTGCTCTTTATGTGTAAATAATACGGTAAAACCTGTGTTTGCGGCCACCTCTGAATAAAGACCACCGTGTGAATAAAAGCCATTCTTTGAAAAACCGTTACTGATTATTTAGAACTAACTTATCTCCAAATAAAGGTCGCTTGTCAATAAAGGCCACATTTTGTTTTTCTCAAGGGTGGCCTATGTTCACAGGTTTAAATGTTTGCACAAAGCTTAAAGGGCCATTGTGACTCTGACCTTTGCGCTGACGACACATATTGTCCTTTGACGCGCCGCGTCATTTCATTATGGTGCCCATTTGAACGTGATAATTTTGAAATTATCGAACTATTTGTTACAGTAAAGCTATGAGCCGGATTCGGTTAAATACTTTTTCTATACTCATATAGTTAATTTGTGCAAAGTTCAAAGGACCTCTGTGGCTCTGATCTCTCTTTAGACGACATAGTTCTATTGATCGACACGTCGCCTCAACATCGTGATCATTAATTTTGTACGTGCTATTTGTTTTTAAAATTACGATAGTATGAATCGGACAAAAAAATACTATGACCGAATCATAGGGATGGTGTGATATAGTGTATTAAGCCTATAATGACCACACTGACCCAAAACACATAAATCATATAATACATACATACACGTATAGCCCCCTATGTATGCCTCCATTATTTATGTTGGAGACAAAAGAACTGGATTGTATAGACATTTTTAAACAACATGATTCACAGCAACAGACAATAACTTGCTCAGGCAGATGATATTTATTTATGGCATGAAGTGTCCTAGCATTTTCTTAGACTAACATGTCATCATAGTGTACATGGGAGTGCGTAGATATTATTAAACTAGCCCGTATCCGCGATGATATATACAGAGAAGTTTTGGTGAGTTTAAAAAGTCGCTTGCTCGCATTCCAGCACCACCGGCCGAACATAGACACATGCATATCAATACATGTGTGTTTGTGTTAATGCAGGTAGAAGAAACCAATGAGTCGAACGAATAACACACGGAAGAAAATGTACAATCTACTTGGTTTTATTCATAACAGAAAAAAACAGTAACAACAAACTATGCATATAATCTACGCGACATATCTCTACCATTGTAGAATCATATGTGGTGGTTATCAAACAAATGATATTGATGCATTATTACAAAACAAGGGATTTAAAAATAAACAAAGTCTTATTCACACTGTATAGCATCCCAAACGATCTATCAATGGATTTGGTTAAAGTTTCAACAAACACTTACAATCATATTATGTCATTGGAATGATTTAGTCAACTACAATTATTTAAACTACATGTGTTCAATACATGATTCAATATACATGTATATCATCTACCAGGCAAAACCTTACATAAGACAATATATTATCGTATGTTAATTTCAGTGAAACATGTTCTCATTTCCTTCTTGACGGAGACCTCAAAATGTACTGAACATAGAAATTTGTATATAGCTGCTGGTAGAGGAGGCATGCATACACGTACAATGAACATACAATGTATACAGTAAAAGAATGAGAAACGAACTTCATGCGTTTACGTCTTATGAAATTATTTTTCATTCTATGATTTACCATTCCACCTACTCACCAGTACAGTTTTAACAGATTGATTTATACCTGGCTTTCAGGTCATTTTGATACCAGCGCGACATAAAGTACATGAAATTTCAAGGACAAAATAATATCCTTAATATCCTATGAAGTCGTGTTGGAGGTAATATACACACGTCATTAACAAACATCATTTTGCAACATATTTATACAACAAAATAATATCTCGCCTAAAACTATAATATAATATTACATTGCCTTAACTTGTTTGATGCAAATCAAGACATGAATAATTTAATGTTAAATGAACATTTGCATCCAAGCAATCATGAGAATTAAATGTGCATATATATGCACACAGGCAAACAGGTCGAACAAATTTATATTTATTTTCGATATACCACGTTAAAAGATGATACCTATGACGAACACAATTTCGCACGAACAAACTGATTACACATTTTCTACGCATTAAAAATGTTAAAAATATTCCTTTACGACTCCAAAAATGAGTTGATATTTTTCTGAAAGTCCGGGCTAAATATTTTTTTCTTTATCTGCGGGTTCACATCCGGAGGCTGCTGTTTATTATGCCCACCTTTCAGTTGTTCTAATTCAATGTCAGTGCGCCTGTCTAACGCTTCTAACGCCTTTTTCATTTCATCGTCAGATTCCTCCGGCCCTTTCTTCGTGGATTTATTAAATTTTGTGTTCGCTGGCGTCACTGTTTTATTTTTCGGTTTTGGAGATGGTACTGGCGTGTTACCGTTTATTGGAGCTAACGGTGTTTGCTTTCCTGATGGGATGTCGGGAGAACGCAACATAGGTGAATCTGGTAAGGGAAGTCGTGGGGCTGCCTCCACGTCGGCCCTTTTTTGTACTACTGGCTCTTCTTTCGCCTTTGTTGGTTTTTGCATAGATGGCTTTGCCTTCAATGAGATAGTTTTGTTTTCTTTTATCTCGTTTTCGGGTCCGGATGTTGGTTCTGAAGAAGATTCTTGTTCAGGCTCGACGTGTTTGGTCTTTTTAGCTTTTTCGTTCTTTTTAGTCCGTTTATTTTTTTTCGAGTTATTGTTTAAATCAAAACGGATATTCTTCTTTTTTGGTTCGTCCTCTGAGGATTGTTCTTTTTCACTGGATATTTTCTTCTTACCTTTTTTCTTGCCATTTTTCTTTGTTTTCATTTGTATTTCTGTCTCAGACTCTGAAGATTCCTCATCGTCAACATCTTTTTTGAATTTTATTTTAGTTTTTCGGCCTTTTTTTCCCTTCTTTTTTCTTGACCGCGATCTCGATCGATCGTCCTCAGTCTCGCTGCATTCTGACTCCGAAACTCGTCTTACTTTTTCTTTCCTTCCACGTGTTTTGTTCCCTACATTTTGGACAACTACATTAACGTCAGATTCAGAACTGCTGTGGCCACGCCGTTTGATTTGCGGAAGGGGCATTGCTGACGGCCCTTGAACGATAATTATTTTTTGCTTCTTTTTCGGTGTCTCTGGTCTTGGTGTAGGCCAGCCCATATGTGGAGCTCCGATAATCTGGTACTCAATGGATGGCGATCTGTGTCGATGTGATGGCATTCTAGAAAATGTATCCATCCTTGACAAACCTCTTACAATAGATTTAGCTCTTTCGAAATCATAGTCAAAGCTGCTCCTCCGGGCCTTCGACCTGTGCCGATGTCCTCTGGGTGGCGATGCAGAATACCGCCGCCTACGTCGTGGAGATGAACTGTAGCTTGACGATCTAGTACGGTGACGTTTACGTGATTTAGATCGCTTTGATCTCCTTCTTGATCGAGAATGGGATCTCGATCGACTTTTGCTGAAATATTCACTGCTGCTGCTACTACTTCTTCTTTTCGGCTTCGATTTTCTACGTGATTTAGATCTTGACCGTGATCTGGATCGATTCTTTTTTCGTCTCGATCGAGATTTAGATCGAGATCTTGTGCGAGATCTAGTTCTAGAACGAGATCTTGAGCGAGATTTCGATCCACTTCGATGTGTGTTGGCCGCAGCAGCAGCTACAACAGGAACTACTGTTGTAGTAGTATCGGGAGATTCTGATCGACGTCTAGGACTAGTTTCCCGCGTACGTTCTGGACTCCTACCCTTTGATTCTCTTTTCATAGGATTTGTCTTTTCTTTTTCGGATGATTTGCTTTTTTCTGGTGGTTTTACTCCGTTTTCTGGTATTGGAGTTTTAGTTTTTGCCTCAGGACCAGGTGTCTGCTCGCGTGGCTGATCTTGTTTTACTTGCTTTGGAGACGGAGATCTGGTGTTTTTCGGACTTTTGACATTGCGATCATCATCAACAGTTTCACCGACCCCTAAATCTGGATCAAATCCACGAGTGTCTTTTGGAGGTTTAACATCGTCATCACTTCTTACAGAATCCGATCGGTTTGATGCGCGGGATTCCTTTTTAATTGGAGGTAATACCGGTGTCTCTTTACGTGATTCTGCTCGGCTTGGCTGCTTGCTGTTCCTAGATTCTATTGGCGTTCTGTTTGGAGTGTCGTTTCTCGGTGTTGCCGTCTTAATCGGCGGCAGTGGAGGCGTTTCTGATTTGCGGTTTGATGGTCCCGCTTGCTCCGATGGCACTGATCGTACACTCCCCCTAGTGTTCTGTCTTTTTACCTGTAATATTGACATCGTTTTGTTCTATGAAATAAATAATACAATGCAACGTTTTTAGTTTGATCGGATTGATCGCATGCTTATGTAAATGTAAACTATTTATGTGTATGAATTCATATTTAAGGCACACCTGTTTGTGAGAGAAAACAAAATATCAGCAAAGCAGAGCTTATAATACATTATGTATTATGTACAGCAAACTTGTTTTATTCAAAATGTGCATGTAATGTACAACGTCATAGCGTAAAATTAACTAAAAATAAAATTTTAAATGAGCAGGTGTGTTTTAAATGATTCACAGAAGCACTTGACTAATTAATGTGTTGAGCAGGGCTATCAATTTCTATATTTGTAGCAATTTAGTAGAAAATGTCTCGAGTAAATGACGCAATACATACAAACAGTGTAGTGTTATATCACATATACAGACAAACTCCACAGAAAATATAAAGACACAATTTATGAACAGATATATCGCTTATCAGACCTGTGCCATGCGGAGCACTGTGACTGAGACATCCTGATAAATAAAAGCTTATTTAACGTGTAAGGTAAGAACTATTAAATATGAAGTAAATAGTTTAGTTGGAATATGGACTGAAGAGTTCCGAATGACAACAAGTCTGACACGCGAAGCTCACATCATCTTCTAGTCAATGGCAGGAGTACTTTATAAAAAAATATGTTTTTCAGCTGAAGTTTCCGGGTCATTTATAATCGTGATTAACAAAGTATTTAGAATGAATTCTGAAAATTGTTACAACGATTCTTTGTATGCCATCACGTTTCGGTATATAATTAATTTCTGAGCTAATGAGATATCATTTGGATTACGAGTTAGCCTCCGTCGTCTACGAATGCGCGGCCTACAATGTCTTGCGTTTTGAATATCCAGTTCCACTTCTGTGTCAGACTTGTTGTCATGGATATCGCATGCTGTGCTAAAAGAAGAATTCGCTGCATTAAATCCTGAGTTATATGATTTATTAAGCTCCTGCAAATATGGAAATGGTGACTCTTCATATGCTGGGACAAGTTTAAGATTATCTGCATTGTGAAGATCAAGATATTCAAGACCAGAGTCGAAACCAAGTTCTACATGATTGAGTTTTCTCCCTTGAGCCCACGTGGAAGCACCCGAGGAAGACGGAGGTTTATTTACCGGAGATTTTCTCGTGGGTTCCGGCGTTGGAGTTCTTTTGTCATCATTTTGGTCAGTCAAGTGGGATATGTCAACACTTTCATTTACAGAATCCCTTCGGTTTTCCTTTGGTGCGGCTGGCTGTGTCTGTGGACAGACAAATTGAATATTTTAAAGATTCCCCATACTGTACAGATAATTATTTACAAAATATACATGTATGTTTATCCGGCAATGATAAACAATGTTGAAACATTTTGTCCCGAGCTGGCTGATAATTGATTTAAAAGTGACATAAAGTTATATAGTTGAGGACAAAAGCATTCTAAATATACAGATAAGGGATTTTATTCCTTCAGAAATTTTATAGCCTTGTTGTCAAGTCCCAGAGTTCTCTTCGATGACATTATACCATATACAATGTAATTAAGAAATAAATAAAAGTATGACTCTGAATGGAAAACTAAATATCCCAATTATTGTTTATCATAATCAATACCAATCAATCATTAAATTCTAGAATATGTAACGTGAAAGTACTGATAATACAATGTATTGTTCTTAGTAATAACACTTGAATTCCACTTTATTCTGTTCATTGACTTTATATAAAAATATTAAAACCCTGCCATGGTGTTATCTATTTATTCTATTGCCCTCTCACATATGGTCGGTTCTCTCCCAGTGTGACAGACGTTTGGAATAAAAGCTGACATTCCGGAAAAGCTTCTATATTTGTTGAACAAACTGGGCCATATTTTAAACAAATATCATCCTAATTAAACCGAGGACATGCTGGGAACAAATGTTGTGAAGAGCGAGCAAGTTTCGGGGCATTTAAATTATCAAAGGTTTCACATGGACACTAATTGATTGTTTGTTTGATTTTATGTGACTTATTGTCAGTGGGGTTTAACGCCGTTTTTCAACAATTTTTCTGTTATATACGGTGAATGGTTCACCGAACCAGTTTTCTTGGACTGTATACTAACCAGTATTAACTTACCCTTCAATAAGGTGCCGGCAATTTCTCCACATATGGAGGAAAATCGACACTTTTGTCAAATTTTCATGCAAGGATATGACCTGCTGTGACCGGGATTCGAACCCAGATCTCCGGGTTACAAGTCCAGCACACTAACCACTGGACCACGGCCGCGGCCTGGAAACTAATTGAACCTGATGGAATGTTTACTTATTAACTATACCCAAATTATTTCGAAGGTCTGTTGGATTTCTTACTATCTCCATTTCTCACAACACAACCTGGCCTTTCATTCAATAAAACGTACACATAAAGCACACAGTACATCAGTTGTTATATTTTCCTGTCCATTCTTTAGCAGTTTTTAAAATTTAATGATTTCGAATACAATACAATACAATGAAAACCGAAGCAATTTATATTAGATAGATAATTTATTGCTAGCAAACAAGTTACACGTTGTGAGGTTTGAATCACTGTATCAATCAATTGTGCGAACATTTTGTCCAAAAGGACGTGGTCAGAGAAAAATCAAAACGGCTTTAATATTGTCAGTGCTTCCAATTTTGATTTTCTGCTAGAATTAATGAAGTACAGAGTGAAAACTATTGCATGTGTTAGTATATTTATTTTTACTCTAGTTCGTGGGATTTTATAAACAATAACGGGAACGTTTAAATTTCTTTGATCAACTCTGGAAATAGGTGCTAGAAGTCATTTCAATGACAAGTCTGTGTTGATTCGCTCTTGTAAGTCTGATGAATGCGAAATTGTTTTTACAGTTCGATCGATGAGTGAAAAATGTTAATACCGCTTTGAGGATTAAATAGCTTGGAATCAATACAACAAAGTTGTTGCCACTGGTAACGGGACGGGTGATCTCTGAGAGCATGAATAGAAAGGAGAAAATCATTGATATCATGACACGATTGTATAGACTCTGGATACTTTGGCTGAATAGAATATGGAATACTTGCGGAAACCACGTCGGCATTTAATTATAGGGTATTTCAAAACCTGAGTTTTATGCAATATCACAATTGTAGTGCCCTACAAGAAGTTCGATAACATTTTTTTAAGTAACTGTAATCTCACCATTGCTGTAATACATACTGTATAACTTTAAGAGACGTTAATTTCAGATAGAGATGTTACTAAGTAACTGTTTGTTTCGTTTTTAAGATAACCATAACTCGTGCGTACAGTTGTCAAAATAGTTGAAAATAAGTGAAATTCCCGTCGAAGAAAAATAGGAGTGTGAACTGCTACCAAATAGTAAAACTGTGCTTTAATATCTATTTACATAGCGCAACAATTAAAATACGAGCTATTCATTTTGAAAGTTTACGATAATGGTTGATCATCACTTTGATAGTATGCAATATTTTAAGTCTATGTTCGTCTATATGCAAAATACACGCGAAACACATTTGATTTGTTTTTACTGGCGTCTAACGCCGCACCTATAGCCAAGGTCATTTAGCGACTTTCCAGCTTTGACAGTGGAGGAAGACCTCAGGCTTACACCTGGGTAGAACCAACAATCTCCCGTAAGTCGATAGGACAGCGTCTTCAAATATGAAATTTAGCATCGGATGCGATTCGAACTGCCCAAGTTGAGGGGCTAGTGATTATAAGTCAGACACCAAATATTTTACGGGAGCTCGATGATTCTACCCAGGTGTCTGCCTGAGAACTTCCTACACCGTTAAAACCGGAAAAATCGCCTAGGAAAATGCCCCTTGTTGTTGGTGCGATGTTAAACTCCAGGGAAAAAAAATCGTTTCGAGATCATACTTACACCTCGATTCCGGTTCAGAAGAATACGTTCTGCTAATGTAAGATTGTCCGGATTCGCTTGAGATTTTTGTAGTTTAGTGTTTAAGACTTTTTTAGCATTGATCAAATCCGTCCCGTACATTTCTGCTAGTACGTTGTTGATCACACTGGCTCGACCTGAAAGTATACACCTTGTGTAGATGAGGTCAACATTTTTTTTTCAGTTATATACGGCGATCGGTTCACCTAATCGGTTTTCCAGGACAGTATACTAACCTGTATTTCAATATATATTTTTTTGTTAAAAGCCTACGTTGACAATATATTCAATGTATTTTTGTCAGTGTTTTGTGACCATTTAAGAGAATTTGTTAGTTGCCTTTGAATCGTCAAAATATTATCATCAGGGTATAACACTTACACTTATGCCAGAACGCTACTTTGTTCTGAGAAATCATTAAAACATTTCTTCCCCAACATAAAGTAAAATTTTGATATAGTGCTCTAAGAAGATTTTTAGATGATATTGTACTAATTTGTCAGCCATACTGATTCAATATCATCACAGTGGGGACTTGTTGATCCTATTCTCTAAATATTTAAAGGTCGTTATTATAGGTATTGTAACAGTGCAAGGTTCACTCAATATACCACATACGTGATCAATATGCAAACAACCACGACACTCGTGTTTCATATGAAATTACATATTCAATTAAGCAACACGAAAAGGGTTAATTGATGAAGCAGATAATGATTCACGTTTGGAATTGGTTTTTCGTATTATTTCGATTCTCGGGAATCAAATCACGTTTGATAATATTTTTCATTGACGAACATTTCTGAATGTAAACCAATATTTGTCCTGCAATATTTTGAAACCATTAGTCTAATGTACATACCCTTTCAGTAATTACATGGTTGATATGCTTAATTGAGATTTGAAATTACACAACGGTATATTGTTGGTAAATTGGACAATTATTGCATCAAAAATGATGAAGAACTGATAAAAAATACCACGTACCGTTTACATTATGAGTAATTTCACAACATAGGAATTGACTGAGAAAATACATGTAAAGAAAAAAACGTGTGAATGTTGTTAAGTAAACAATAGCACTGATTAATGATTTAATGTCAGAAAAACTAGAAAAAAGAAACTTGTCTGTTGTTTGATCTAAATATCTAATTTTATTACAAGAGTTAAACTTGGACTAAAATATTACCCTATAAATTTATAATACTATAAATATTTTATAGAATTAAAGAAAAGAATTACAATGAAACGTGAGGATGATTAACTTGATATATGGCTGCTTTCAGTTCAGCTTCCATTTTTAGACGATGAGAATTATTCAACGACACCTACGTATACGCCCGAGCAACTTTTAATAGATTGTTGGCCTCCTGGTTATATTAACACTTCATAACACGCTATACAACATCAATAATAAATCATAGTAAAACCTTTAACTCAAAAATCCGTTAATCTATGACAGAACTCGTTGAACGTACGCTGGAGTTATCAACAGCTACACACTTTTCGTGTCTAATTAATGAGGCAAAATGAACGACTGGTTGTGCAATATTAGCTAATTTCTTAGTAGAAAACGCAGATTGTTGGCAGAGATACGAGTATACATGAAGCTCTAATAAACAGCCGTTTATAAATCAATAAATATGATCCCTGAATCCAATGATTGATTTTAATGCTTAGTGTATGCATCAGTTCACGTTTTGAACCTCCGGGTATCATTGTCTCTTTCGATATATCGACGATATATGCGCATGTCCCATGGGTAATAAAACGTGATGAAATAATTTCAAAACAATATTCCTTCTAACTGAAGCATAGATTGTTACACAATTATACATGTAGAATTATACATCACTAGTTCCGATCAATACTTAGACACCAACCAACAAACTATTTTGTCTTCAATGGAGTTGATTAACGTCCCACCAACAGCCAGGGTCAATTGACGCTGGTCCTGGGTGATATTGGAACTTACAGTAATGAGGTCAGTCAAAAAACTATGTGCTGTCATTGAATATTACAGAATTACAGACAACTTATTATTTTCTGTAAGTCAATATGAAATATCTATTTCGGTTTCATTTGGGATCAGGCGAGATAGTAAAGGACGATGGGACTCTCTATTATCACCTAAACTACTTATGTATTGAACTGAGTAATAAGCTAAGCATGAAGGACGCCAAGAAGGGCCAAAGACTGAGTCGAACTTGTATGTATTAAATTCACGAATCCATGCCCAAACGTCAATAAATTTTAATAATTGATAATGCTTATTTTAGAAAATTTCATTGTGCGTTTTTTTCATTAAAAAGATTATACGTTTGAAATAAAGAAACGTCTCAGTGTCAACTTAATTGATGTACTTTGTTGCAGTCCAAATGTGGCGAAAAAATATCAAGGATACGTTTTCGTTCTAGTATTTACAGCTCAGCTGTATACCAGTGAAGTACGGTTCATGACGCAATCAGGGCTATGTTACCTACCTGTACTTACCTGACTCTCTAATTCCGTAAAGCAACTGCGTGTGGTCACAGAATGATGTTGAATTCAGGGGAGAAGGAGGGGCAATGACTCTGGATTCAATATTTGTCACAGGAAACTTTTTTTAAACCATAACTTCAATCATCCGCCCCATGTTCTACTGACCCACTGGACATAATAATCATCTTATTATAAAACAAAATATGCTATTTTCTCGGGAACAATGTTAGAAAATTAATGACGTGTTCAAATATCTAGTTGCAGAAACCATTCGACAGCAAATACCAAATTTCTTTTAATATGATACATGTATTTTGATTTTTGAAATATGCGTACCTTTAAAATGCAACCGAAACAAATACAGTTCTATCATAACATTTCCGTCAATATCTTAATTTAAGTCACTTATTATTCAGAAGGCCAGAAAAATTATCGTGTTTCCTTTTATCCGACTTACCCTATTTTTAACACCGACTGTTATGTTTCTGACAGCAAAATCCAAAGTACGAAAATAATTGGGGACGAATCATCCAAAGTACGAAAGTGCGTTTTCTTTTATCAAATCGTAAAAATGACTATTTTTTTCTGGCCTTATACAAAGTGTCTAACGAAGAGTTCTGAAAACGCATTTTTGTTAAGAATCCACTACTAAACATTACGCTTGGCATAGGACGGTCTCCGAAATTAACCTGAATTTAAGGATGGTTATGCATACAAGTACTTTCAATTTGAAATTTATTGATTGAGACACGCCATCATACATGTTATACATATTTCTAAGAAGAAATTACAAAAGAAAAACAAATGATTACCTAAAATTGATGTCTCCTGGTAAATTTACATCCAGTGAGTTCTCCGCGTCACATTGAAATACTTTTTATGAAATAACATAGATCACTCAGTGCAAAACGACTCAGCCATAAATTCTAGATATAAGAACAGAAACTAGTTATCGCTATTGAATTATTGCGCCATTTTGAATGAGAAACTCTCCTTTCAGGAGGTTATAATGGTAGCAAGATATCAGACAATTGACGTTGTCAAGAGTGATAGATGTTTGAACAAATATAAATATTGTTCTAAGATAAAGAGCACTGACACAATAATCGATTAAAAGTGGTGTGAAATATCGAACAGTTCTTGCAAACAACGTTATTATGTATATCTTATCACAGGACGCGTTGTTATCGAAATGGAAAGTAATTTCCGTTTGATCTATGAATCAAAGTTGAACCAGCAGCATATTCAGAGTCCATGGAGTGTCATATGGTCACTTTAAATAATTTGTGTCCCTCTGTATTCAGACGTGATTTAACTAGAGGTGATAAAGCGGAGACTTGAATCCAGGCTCAGGAAACAATGTTTAGCCAACCGGTGGTCAATTATAAACAACGAAGAAGTATTTTTGTTTTTGTTTGTTTGCCTGGTTGGTTGTTTGTTTTTATGTGACTTATTGTCACATGGATTTAACGTCGTTTTTCAACAATTTTTCAGTTACATACGGCGACCGGTTCACCTAACCAGTTTTCTTGGACTGTATATTAACCATAACTAACTTACCCTTCCACAAGGAGCCGGCAACTTCCCGAAATATGGAGGGAAATGGACATTTTTGTCCAGTCTTCATAAAAGAGTATGACCTGTCGCGACCGGGATTCGAACCCGGATCTCCGGGTTACAAGTCCAGTGCACTAATCACTGGACCACGGCCGCGGCCTCAATAAGAATATTAAATGATCAATATTTAACCAAAAAAATGTATAGCATTTGAATCAGAGCTTACAGACTTTTTGGCGCACAACTATTAATGCATAATAACTTTGGAATATGAGAAGGTTTGAACAATTTTGCTTATGAAATCTCTAAAACAAACAGTCAGAATTCCTCAATTTATTTTGAAAGGTGTGCCCACACAATGACGGGTTTATCATTCATAGACAAATAATACAGAATTAATTGGTTATGCCTATCGACCCGTTCAAAACATTATTGTCGTTGAATAAAAGAAACATTTGTCAGCTCTCAGCATTATTGACGTAAAACAAATGCTTTGTATTGGGGCTACAGCAAATGATCCTAAATATAAGTGTAGTCAATTTATTATTTAGTTAAAATTTTGTAATTGTCAACACAAAACAAACGTATTCTTTGCCATTGTAGTTTTATCGATACAAAATGAAATCAAATGATATTTTTTCTGCTCAAATACTGGACATTGCTTTAAGGTTCTAACGGTTACTCGTCATTCTCTCAGTATTAGTGTATTCGTGATGCAAACAGACTATCAGTATTAGTGTATTCGTGATACAAACAGATTATCAGTATCATTGTATTCGTGATACAAACAGACTATCAGTATCATTGTATTCGTGATACAAACAGACTATCAGTATCATTGTATTCGTGATACAAACAGACTATCAGTATCATTGTATTCGTGAAATAAACAGACTATCAGTATTAGTGTATTCGTGATACAAACAGACTATCAGTATTAGTGTATTCGTGGTACAAACAGACTATCAGTATTAGTGTATTCGTGATACAAACAGACTTTCAGTATTAGTGTATTCGTGGTACAAACAGACTATCAGTATTAGTGTATTCGTGATACAAACAGACTATCAGTATTAGTGTATTCGTGGTACAAACAGACTATCAGTATTATTGTATTCGTGATACAAACAGACTATCAGTATTAGTGTATTCGTGATACAAACAGACTATCAGTATCATTGTATTCGTGATACAAACAGACTTTCAGTATTAGTGTATTCGTGGTACAAACAGACTATCAGTATTAGTGTATTCGTGATACAAACAGACTATCAGTATTATTGTATTCGTGATACAAACAGACTATCAGTATTAGTGTATTCGTGATACCAACAGACTATCAGTATTAGTGTATTCGTGATACAAACAGACTATCAGTATTAGTGTATTCGTGATACAAACAGACTATCAGTATTATTGTATTCGTGATACAAACAGACTTTCAGTATTAGTGTATTCGTGGTACAAACAGACTATCAGTATTAGTGTATTCGTGATACAAACAGACTATCAGTATTAGTGTATTCGTGATACAAACAGACTATCAGTATTAGTGTATTCGTGATACCAACAGACTATCAGTATTAGTGTATTCGTGATACAAACAGACTATCAGTATTAGTGTATTCGTGGTACAAACAGACTATCAGTATTAGTGTATTCGTGATACAAACAGACTATCAGTATTAGTGTACTCGTGGTACAATCAGACTCTCAGTATTTATGTATGCTTGTTAAAACCATATTTACGAATTTGACGTATGATATTCAGTACATGTTGCCGGTAATGTCCAGTTATCGCCATGACGGCCCAGACATAATATTATTCTTAAGCATTATAGTTACAGAACTACCCAATACGGACTCATTTAGACACAATCTGTGTAGGAGCATTACGTTGTGATCCTTGAGTATGTTTTCCTCCGGATGACCTGATTTGTCTTGTTAATCAACAACTGCTGATGCTTCAAATCAGAATTGTTTGGAGAATTCAAACGTGATTGTACAATATATATTCGAATAACTAAGGAGTAATGAGTTGAGACATTCCGCAATGGTGATGTGCAGTCTGAGAAGGGTTTATCGCTCTATCCAAAGATAGACATACATCTTAACTTATATAAAAGAATACCTAGTGACAATGAATACACATTAAGAATACACTATTCTCATTTCGAATAAACTTAGAAATGACTTGAAAAGAAATGAACAAACATACAAACATTATACATGTACATTTTTAAATCGTTATTGGATCACCCCTAACTTAACCTACTTGTCAGGTCACTGGTTCATTCCAGCCATACTTTCTGTCCTATCAGTGGTACATCCTTATCTAAACATGGTCCTGGCATCTACACATTCCTAACAAACCCTAATGTCAGGTCATTGGTACATTCTTAGCAAACCCTAATGACAGGTCATTGGTACATTCCTTACAAACACTATTATTTGGTTATTGATACATTCCTTACAAACACTTTTATCAGGTCATTGATACATTCTTAGCAAACCCTAATGTCAGGTCATTGATACATACTTAGCAAACCCTAATGACAGGTTATTGGTACATTCCTTACAAACACTTTTATCAGGTCATTGATACATTCTTAGCAAACCCTAATGACAGGTTATTGGTACATTCCTTACAAACACTTTTATCAGGTCATTGATACATTCCTTACAAACACTTTTATCAGGTCATTGATACATTCTTAGCAAACCCTAATGACAGGTTATTGGTACATTCCTTACAAACACTTTTATCAGGTCATTGATACATTACTTACAAACACTTTTATCAGGTCATTGATACATTCCTTACAAACACTTTTATCAGGTCATTGATACATTCTTAGCAAACCCTAATGACAGGTCGTTGATACATTCCTTACAAACACTTTTATCAGGTCATTGATACATACTTAGCAAACCCTAATGACAGGTTATTGGTACATTCCTTACAAACACTTTTATCAGGTCATTGATACATTCTTAGCAAACCCTAATGACAGGTTATTGGTACATTCCTTACAAGCACTTTTATCAGGTCATTGATACATTCCTTACAAACACTTTTATCAGGTCATTGATACATTCTTAGCAAACCCTAATGACAGGTTATTGGTACATTCCTTACAAACACTTTTATCAGGTCATTGATACATTACTTACAAACACTTTTATCAGGTCATTGATACATTCCTTACAAACACTTTTATCAGGTCATTGATACATTCTTAGCAAACCCTAATGACAGGTCGTTGATACATTCCTTACAAACACTTTTATCAGGTCATTGATGCATTCTTACAAACACTTTTATCAGGTCATTGATACAATCTTACAAACACTTTTATCAGGTCATTGATACATTCCTTACAAACACTTTTATCAGGTCATTGATACATTCCTTTCAAACACTTTTATCAGGTCATTGATGCATTCTTACAAACACTTTTATCAGGACATTGATACTTTCTTAACAAACCCTTTCATCAGGTCAATGATACATTCCTTACAAACACTTTTATCAGGTCATTGATACATTCCTTACAAACTTTATCAGGTCATTGATACATTCTTACAAACACTTTTATCTGGTCATTGGTACATTCTTAACAAACCCTAATGTCAGGTCATTGGTACATTCTTAACAAACACTATTATCTGATTATTGGTACATTCTTGCAAACACTTTTATCAGGTCATTGATACATTCCTTACAAACACTTTTATCAGGTCATTGGTACATTCCTTACAAAACTCCCTTGTGCCGTCTTTTGTTCGTATCTTACTATTGTGAGTGAAAATTAATAAAACACCGCAATAGTTGCAGAATTACATTAGTTCAATCATCAGCAAAAGCTTACGCTTACCGGAAATTATTTTCCTGGCCTTTCAGTAACATCAAATGTTCATAATTAATTGACATCTATTGACTAGGTACGCGTTTTAATGGTGTTTAATTACATAGAAAATAACAAATGAACACTTTACTTAAATTAATTGTCACAGCAAACAATTATGTGAATATTTATCTAACTGTAGGATCGACTATAACGCTTGATTGGTCTTGATTGTGGAAACATCGGACTTTGTGTCAAAACATTAACAATTCATTAGAAGCACATTATAAAATCTGCTTTTATTATCAGTTAACTTAATAAAGAATGAAACGAACCATTGTATGTGTTTACCAAGTATTTATTTTGGCGCTAGACTTTTTTAAAAATTATTTTTAGTTCAGTTTTAAATAATGAGGCAAAGTGAATGTAATTCATAAGTTTTATTTGCATAACAAATAATTATATTTTTGTTTCTATTTTTCTGTTTACGTATTCAATGGATTTTGAGCCAAGTTGTCTTCAAAGTATAATCCGCTCCACATACAACCATTCCACTCGATGTACTTAAAAGTGAAGGGAAGCAAATGAACTTGGGTGTAATGTCACTAAGGTCATATTGTCACTTTATGGTGTTTGGAGACACGAGTATTAGATTTCAGTCTCAACATTTGCCCATTTTTATTCGACCCCCAGTCTCAGTAATTAAAGTGCATCAGCTGAGATCTTTGGCTGGATATGGACTTGTTCAACTTCATGTCAATAGATACTGATGGAAACCGAAAACGTAGCCAGAGGTTTCAGAATGTTTGCTAAGTTTGTCTTACATGTAATAATTGAACCGTTTCCATGATTTGAAACTGACCTTTGTCATTTCTCTTTTTTTTTCAAAAAAGAACTTCGAGACGACATTAAACACGTGGCGTCAAGGCCCAACAAAATGAGTCAATACCGGGTATCACCACATTGACATCGATTGTGACAAGGACGCGTCTATGCATTGAGTTAAAGAGACTGCTTATTTGATGTATATGAATGTTGTCCCATTCTTAATGCGACATGGTTTATTGGGGGTGACTTCTACGCATACGCCTGTCCAGCATGTCCTACAAGCGCTCGATTGGTGACGAGACAGGACTAATTTCGGCCATGACAGAACATCGATGTTGTTCGCCCGCATATAGTCGCTACAAATCCTTGCAACATGAGGGTCTGCGTTGTAATGAGAAATGCGAACAACAACAGGTTGATGGATGGTGTCGCGGTACCTTGTGCATTCAACGCAGCAAAATACATTCATCACCATTACCTGCAGTCACGTCACTTGTGCTTTTCAATAAACACGTGCAACCCGTGATATCGATGGGGAAAACACGAGAGAACGATATCATACACGTGTTAGTAAGTTAAATCGGGAGTTATATTATACGAGTATATATTTAGTAAACTTTTGGTTCAATGAGGCAATAATTATATATGATTGATGTGCTATTTTATTTATAAAGTGTCTTAAAATAAAACATGAACATATTACAAACACACGTTCACCATGTTATATCTCAGTTTCTCCATATCTATGTTAAATGCGACATAAATGCCAGACTGTCCGTCCATCCATCCATCCATCCGTCCGTCCTTCCATCCCTCCGCTCACCCGCCCGCATGCATGTTTTGTTTGTTCTATCGTATTTGTTCGACAAAATACTTCGGGAATAATAAACAAAGGTGCATCTATTTAATGGTTTATTTTCGATGTAAATAAAGAATATACTTAGATAGATATTACAGATGGTACGGTGGATATATAAGACACCGTATTTAAAGATTATAATAAAGTGAAGAAATTGTAAGAAATACAAGCGCATGTAAAAAGGTATATGATAAATATTATTCGATCTGTGCAAGTTAAAATCCTATGTTTACTTATAGAGTCGGTGAAATGCTCGCAAACTGAACATAGGTTATGAATCTTCATTATACATGTATGTACAATGTTTAATTGTTTACTTATAGTTTAAAGAAGTAAAAACACAAATATAAACCTATTTTGGAATTCTGTCGTTCGATAGAATTGAACTTAACAGCAGTTTGAACTGTTATCCATGTACAAATAGCTTAAAAGTCGTAAACTTTAGTTTTATGATCATAAAACACAGCTAAACAATTTCAAAAGAAATCGATTTATTCAATGACGAAATGTCTTAGTTTAAGTACAATTTAAAACGTTTTTACTTTTTTATCTATTAACGATAAACCATTCATTCTCATGAACATTTACGTTACAGTTCGGAGTCATATACAATGGAGATTTGTATTTAAAATGACATTTAATTTGGAAGCAGTAGTTACATACACTATGGTTGATTGTCGCATCAACAGCCAGGGTCATTAGGCGACTTATCCATCTTTAACGATGGAAGAAAACGCCAGGCAAACACATTGGTGAAACCAACAAACATCCTTAAGCTAGCTGGACAGTTTCCTAACTACCGGATGGGATTCGCATTCACTGCGGTGAAGGGCTAGTGATTACTAGTCAGAGACCATAACCACTCGATCACAGAGGCCCTTCTATTTACATCCTGGTCACTTGACTGACAATCACCGGAAAAGTTGTTTAAATGGAGCTCGAATCTCCTCCGCTATTTATATGTCACGCGGATGAATGAATGAATGAATGAATGTATGAATGTATGTATGAATGAATGAATGAATGAATGAATGAATGAATGAATGAATGAATGAATGAAGAAATCTTACCTCTTTGTGTGGCCATGTTTCTGATTTTAGCTGATATAGATTACAATAACATAATTAATTCATCTATTTTAAATACAAAATTACTCCATCTCCATTTGTCTGTCTCAAATCTTCATGTCATAATTTGAAAGAAATTCTTTTCCCCAACTTATTTTCTTCCGTTGCGTTAAATTGCAATATCTAAGGCCCAGAGAAAGTCAGGATCACTATTAAAAAGAGACATTCACTCTAGAAAGCGTCATTTCAATCGGAATTATTTAATAGATTATTTCAGCCGATTACTGAACACAACTTTATACGTTATTAGAACTATAACTCACAAAGTATTGTTGTGATGAGCGTTAAACGAGAAACTGCACAATAACTGGCTACCGCGAGCACTTAATTACAAAACAGAGCATGCGTAGCCTTGTATCGCATACTTTTATCTGAATAAAATGCAGAGAACATTATATCCGACACAAACGATCCAACATCGCTATAATATAAGCATTCTTATGACTTTGGTTCTGCGAGTCTAGCAACGCATTATACAGAGCCCGATCACTGTCTAAACCAGCCACAGTTCATTTAACGCAATACCTAGTATTCAAAACCTTGTATAATTATTTTTATGAGTATAAAAAGAAAATATATTGATTGATTCTGTATCTATACAAACTCTGGAATTATAAGCACAAGTTAATTTAACACATAATGAGTTTCGGTGCGGCTGATGATTGTGTCCCGTGAAGTTAATGACGAGGTGTGGACGATATAGGAAACACTTATGCATGCAAACGTTTACCATAAATGCATAATTTATTTCCATATTGTAAAAATCAATTTCTCTCTCTCAAAAAATATAATTTGATCGAAATGAATTTTCTGCAAGTGTTTTTTATGCTTAAAGTGCTAATTCAATTACTGCGTTACTGTTTATTTTACTTCGCTACAACATGTTATGACTCCCATCTGATATACATGAGGCTTTATCTCTAGCGATGTTCAATTATTTGTGCAAAATATCAATTAAGCTCAAGAGAAACGATCGTGGCGATGGGAAATACTTGCGCATTCAATTAATATCCTCAGTGATTTACCAACTGCCAAGATTACTAAATCTTTCATGCAAATGAAATAGAAAGAAGTTTGTAGTTTGTAAACTTAATCAACTAAATGCGATCATTAGAGTGAGCTAAATGGTCGACATATTTGTACCGATCTCCGTGACTCGAAAAGATAAACAAAAGGAATGCTGCATGAAACGTTGCAATTAATATAAATATAATACATGCATATTATAATAATGTGTAAATATAACAATAAAATTGATTCTCCGACACCCACATACTTACATATAGTAAAATTGTTCAATTAATGATGAAAGTATTTCTCAGTGCAGTAAGGCGTAAAAATGTTTGATTCTGGTTGCCCGACCTACGATATATTTTTCCCGTGAATTGGACTTTTTATTAGCTCCGAAGAACGGTACACCCACTTTTTAACTTTCGGCCTAAAATTTATTTCAACAGCGACTTTCAAGCATAACAAAAAGTCCGAAACAATCCCTACCAACCTACCTACCTACCCTATTTTATGAATATTGTTTACGCCTGAAGACCAATTTAACGTTCACTTGAAAACGGCAATTGCAAGATATAAATTAGATACATCGCTTTGATATCGAATTAGTAATAGAAAACCGAATATTTTCTAATTTAACCGTTTGTATAAGGATTAAGCACATACGTAAATGATTTATTCCAAATATTCTTACAGACATTAAAACATGATGAGAATGGCAATATTCAAATCATACGGTATAGTACATGAGTTGTATAATGACTAGCGGTAAAAACATTACAGTACATGTTAATGGAAACCTGTGTTTAATACAGTATAACCCCTGAAAACCGGACTCCCTGAAAACCGAAATTCTCTAAAAATCGGATGATTTCTCAAGTCCCATTTTTCCTCTTCTATAATCAATAATTCTCTGAAAACCGGAATTCTCAGAAAATCGGATTTTTGGCCCAGACCGGAAGGCGTCCGGTATTTGGGGTTTATACTGTTTATTCTAGCATGGAGCTTAAGTATAATAGACAAAATTACAAACTCAAAGTCTAAATATCCTTATCACGATGTGAAACATTCAAACCACACGTCACTACTGAATGATCCATGGTCCGGTGGTTAGTGCAATGGACATGTAACCCGAAGATCCGGGTTCGAATTCCAGTTGCGGCAGGTCATACCCTTCCATGAAAATTTAACAAAAATGTCGATTTTCCGCCATATGTGGAGAAGTTGCCGGCTCCTTGTGGAAGGGTAAGTTAGTACTGGTTAGTATTCAGTCCAGGGAAACTGGTTCGGTGAACCGGTTGCCGTATATAACTGAAAAATTGTTGAAAAACTGCGTTAAACCCAAGTTGACAATGAGTTACATAAAAACAATGATCCATGAGTCATTCTTTCAAATCATTGTCAGAAAAGGAAATATGATTTACATCTTTTATTGTTATTGATCGACCAAGAATAAAAATAAACGTACTTTAGTATTTCTTACCAGGAAGGATTTACTTTTTCATGACTGGTTTAATAAAATTCTTGTTAAATACATGCACCGAAACATTTGTGTCAAATTATGCCGATTGTTTTAAAATGTGCAATCGTTAAGTGGAATTTTAGTCACTTAAAATATGACATTGTTATCTTTTTTTTCTCCGAAAAATCATCAATTTCGTTATGTTTGGTAAGCGTACGTTGTCATTCCTCTATCAGTTGTTTTAAGGAGTATTTAGTATGGTAATTCTGGTTGATCTGGTGTTGCGAGGTCACGTTAGACTAAACGAAATTGATGATTTTTCGGAGGAAAAAGATGAACTATTTGCTTCATTGTTTTGAATTTGGATAAGTGCTTATTGGTTATGTGTAGTATAATGTATTAGCTGTAGACATCATTTATTACAAATTTGAGTGATTTCTGAAACAGTTAGGTAGTGTTAAACAAACTTGGTGCAGAAACTGTCATTTCGGAAGTTATAACACTTGTATATGTATGATATTCGTGTTTTTGGGTCGTATGGTCATTCTAGGCCAAATACACTATCATACACCATTCCTTCAAAGTGCTAGCCCCCTATGCCATTTACTATATGATTAATGAGATTTCCTACATCATTAATTAAATCTGATAAATTATTGATGGCACATAATCTATATCCATATATACCTATAATAGTGACTGACCAAGTCTATATCCCATTATACCTATAATAGTGACTGACCAAGTCTATATCCCTATATACCTTTAATAGTGACTTTACCTAGTCTATATCCCTTTATACCTATAATAGTGAGTAACAAAGTCTATATCCATACATACATATAATAGTGACTTTACCAAGTCTATATCCCTATATACATATAATAGTGACTTTACCAAGTCTATATCCCTATATACATATAATAGTGACTTTACCAAGTCTATATCCATACATACATATAATAGTGACTTTACCTAGTCTATATCCCTATATACATATAATAGTGACTTTACCAAGTCTATATCCCTATATACTTATTATAGTGACTCACAAAGTCTATATCCCTACATAGCTATAATAGTGACTAACAAAGTCTATATCCCTGTATACCTGTAAAAGTGAGCAACCAAGTTCACATCCCTATTTATTCTATAATAGTGACTTACCAAATCTATATAACCATATATTTATATACTAGTGTCAAATATTTCAACAAAGTCCCAATATGGTTTACACTCATAACACTTTTTATGTTTAAATTAGTGAAACGAAGTCAGGCCGTAACGTCTGACTGGATGAAATAATCATCGTTGCATATCAACACGACAGGGTATATGTTTTATATTGTGTTTATGTGTCTGTACATCACATCGATTACATTGTGACTATTCGCTTATAAGACTTACCGCACAACAACTTTTGAACATCTGATAAGTAAAAATTGGAAGTATTTTGAACATTGGCTATACAATATATATGAGTAAGCATATTACTAGTCAAGCTATGTTTAGTCAAAATCTTATTTTTTGGAGATTGAAAAGTACGAGCAGGACATTCTATAAAAACTAGATACAAAGTATGTATGGAGAAGTAAATCACTGTTACATAGAGTTTAATAAGAATATCATGTTTCATCATTGACCACACATTCCGTAATAAACACTTATTGCTTGGAGTGTAGCAACAGCAGTCATTGTCATTTAGTAACTTTCCCAATGTTAACGGTGGAGGAAATCCTAAGCGTATACCTTGATAGAACCACCATCCTTCAGTGAACCAGCTGGACAGCTTCCTTCCTCACATAATGAAATTTGGTACCACGTGGAATTCTTAATCACAGAGGTGAGGGGTTAGTAATTACTGGCCAGAGAGCATAACCACTCGATCCATATAAACAAAATATATTTTCAATGTTTTGTATTAAGTTCATACATACCATGCCAGGCATGTTGAGCACAAAGACGCTTTATGATCAGTTCCCCCTTTTACTTTGGCATTCATTCAGTATCTGACGCAATGGACACAATTGGGCGCTATGTATAGATCAGAGGAAAAAGACTACAGCTCACACTGTCTAATAAAGAGCTGGCATTAGAGTATGCCCCCTCCTGGAAGTTTTTAGCTACGTAGAAGAAATGTATGATATTGAAGAAATACAGGGTCTGCAAATCATGAAAACAGAGTATATCGTGTAGAGGCGACACAAATTAGTAACTTACGAGCACTCTACGATAAGAAACATTTAATTAAAGTTATTAAGTGGTTGCTTCACGATATATCGATTTATCGTCGATATTTATTTTCCGATACATTGTCAATATGTCTCAGTGTGAATCAATGATAGCTCAAACATTTAGTATCAACGACTCCTTACTTACAGTGGGTACAGTGCGGTACGATTTATCAAACACACAACAGTAAATGTGTAGACTTCAGCTGTAATTTATGAAGTCTGGTACATAACTTTTATTAGTAACATCAAATTGTAATTACGTACATGCATTATTGTCACCGTACAGTAAATGTTTAGGATAGTCGATTAACTAAATCTCCATGGTATATGAGTTTTCAACACGTAGTGTGGGTATATGCGGTTAGATTGTACCCATTACTCTTTTTATGACTTACAAGTTCGGTGTACAAAGCAAATTTATCATAGTTACGCGTTCCATACCAGTCAACATAACTTTAATACACGTACATGAACCAATTGAAAACTTAAAACGCCACAATTCATTCAACAAAGCATTTTTCATGATTTGATTAGCGTAGTGTTCTTGTTGGGTAAAATTGACGGGCTCTTATAAGTACGCCCAGGTATGAAGACAGGATTGACTCGTGCATTTTTGTGACGAACTATTGATGAAGAAGGTAGGAAATTATTTCAGTTTTATGTTTCATGTCGTAGATGATTACCGGCTTATAAATGTATTCGTTTGATGCTGCTTATACATTCTGATTTTCAAGAACGTACGCTTGATTTCTCCACTATACGGCGTAAAAAATGTTTGTTTTATGTCATTCTGGTTACATTCTGATAAAATAGGGTAGGTAGGGAAATTCCTTTTTGAGATTCTGTTGAGAACTTTTTGTGCCGGAAGGTAAAAAATGAGACAGTGGATGTACCGTTCATCGGCCCTAAATAATTGTTTATGGTCGTCGCATGAAAAACTTGGGTAGGTCGGGTAACCAGAAACAAAACAATTTTTTACGCCTAATAAGTACAGTCAACTAGATGTTAACGTCACGTATACCGTGCAACCTCTCCAAAGCAACACTCTTTGGGAGAAGCAAAACTATGTTGTTGTGTAGAGGTTGTTGCTCTTGAAAGGTTAAAATAATATTTAAATCGTACAGCGGGAAAATAATAAATAATGCTGTTGTTGAAGGAAGGTTGTTGCTCAAGAGAGGGCTGCTCTGGAGAGGTCGCACTGTAACTAATAATGTCGTCTTATTTTCATTCAAACATGTAAATTATAAAAAAGTGTAGTAACCCATATCACGGGAGTTCTTACGATGACATTGTTACAACATTTAGTGTACATTGTAGTATTTTGTTTTGTTATCTTGTTTCTTTATGTTTTATGTGTGTGTATTTTAAAACATAAATATTAAAATCTAGTATCATATTATAATCAATGACTTAACAGCTATAAACTGACTGTATATATCGAGCACAATAAAATATTCATAATAACCTAACATTGTAGTATGATATGACTTGAATATTTAACAATAATTTATATTCACACCACTGTAAAACCTCAAATAGCGACAATCTCAATATTATGACCACCTTGTTATAATGACCACTTATTTTCGGACCGGCTCCAAATAGCACCCGATAATTCAACTTGATTATGGGACCACATTATTACTACGACCGATTTTTCGGGTCCCGAAAGGATTGTCTCATTATTGAGGTTTTACTATATATACAAGTGAATTGCACTAAAGTACCGAAGCAACTTCAGCAAAGATAATCACGTGTGAACCATCAGAAATCATTCGTAATAAAGTATACGCTAACATTGCCCTTATATGAATATAAGAATAAATAACATTTTACGCTGGGTTGATTTACACATTCAATTTTATGCACACACTCTTTTCTCGTGAGCGAGAGATGCCACGTGATCAGAACGTTAAGTACTAGAACTTGATGGGATGTATGATGTTGCTGTGAAGGGGCCACTACAAATGTGATGTGTTCCATAAGAATAAAGTCCTTTGACACAGAATACGTACAGGTACACGTACAACCATCACACTACATAAGGACCACATTGTCTTTCACAGTGCTTGACGCCGTTTTCCAACAATTTTCAGTTATAAACGGCGGCCGGTTCACCTAACCAGTTTTCCTGGACTGTATACTAACCTCTATGTATGTATCAGTATTTTTATCACACGACATTTTATCAATCTATGATATACAGACCGTGACATTTCGCGAACTTTTAATCTTTCATTGATTTACTGGTTTGACAAAAGTTTTCTGTTTCAATTTCATTGTATTTAAAACAAACTACGAATGTTTTACTAAAATCCGTTCATATGAAGAATGATGATTATGTCACATTCGACACAAAATAATATTTTAAATTACACGCACATATACAGTATAACCCCCAAAACCGGATCCCTTCCAGAAAGGGCCAACATTCTTAGAATTCCGTTTTTTCGGAGAACTATTAATTATAGAAGAAAAATACGGAACTTGAAAAGTCGTCCAGTTTTTTAGGGAATTCCGGTTTTCAACGAATGCAGTTTTCAGGGGTTATTCTGTAATTTGATACAAGCTGATAATACCAAAATATGTACACTTGTATTATAAATATTTTTTATTTATGTGTACTGCTGTAAATAGAAACGATGACGTAAAGAATCAATGTACTATATTTTATTCATGGTGATTTATGTACCAAGTAGTTTTCTGTGAACATCACGTGTTTTATAAATTTGTGTAAGACGCTAAATCAAATTGTAAATAGAAAAGAGGAATCTATGGAATAAACTGAACTTACAAATCAACTACAGTAACACCTCGGGTCCCGAAAAAAATCGGTTGTAATAATGTAGTGGTCTCATTATAAAAGTTGAATTGTGAGAGTAATGGAAAGCCGGTCTGGAAATTAGTGGTTGTTATAACAAGGTGGTCGTAATATTCAGGTGGTCGCTAGGAAAGCTAGGAGAAAACTAGGAAAACAGGAGGAAAATAGTAGAGAGACAACTAGAAAAATAGGAAAATAAGTTACAGAAAACATGGAAACTAGAAAATTAGGAGAAAACAAGGAAAACAATGAAAACATGAAGAAAAACTAGAAAAAAAACTGAAAAAAAAACTAGTAAAAACCTGAAAAGAAAACTAGAAAAAACTAGGGAAATTTTTTACAGAAAACTAGCAAAAACTAGGAAAACTAGAAAATATTAGGAACAAACTTGGAAAATAGAAAATACTAGGAACAAGGGAAAGCCTGTACATGCAAGCACTAAGTAATTAATTGATTCACGTAACTCTTTTATGTTTAGCTTCATTCTTAGCTCGTCTGTTTCGGAGAAAAAGTCGAACTATTATGATTACTGCGGCGTCGTCGTTGTCGTTGCCATGCAAAAAACTTTAATGTTGCCCATTAAACCCTTAAAGATACTAACACGACACTTAGAATACTTGATTATTATGACAAGGCGCAGTCCCAAGAAAAGGGACATTATTCTGAAAACTATATTTTTGTAGTTATGTCCGTTTTTAACTTAGAACTTAAATTTTGCTTACTAAATAGAATGATGTAAAACAGACGAGCGTTGGTGCAGTTCTGCAGAGCTCTTGTTAGACTTGAAAAAGGTAGTAGTATGTGAAATAAACCCGATTCCTAATCTCTAGAAATGAAACATGTCTTTTGTGGCCGACTCAACTGTCATTAATACACTCCTTAAAATATTGCGCCTGAAAACAAATATTTGCGCTTCAATAACCGGCATATTTGTAATGCTTTTATATTTCAAATCATACGTTCTGATACCGCATTAATAATCTCGTTTTAAAGTCTCGCGACATGAGCGATAGAAAAGTAACTTCACGAGTTTTGAAATTAATATTTCAGATTGATCAGGAATAAAATTCAAGTCTCAGATCGCAATTTCCCACGTTGACCAATTTGTTCTTACGTCTAAAACGACCTCTTGCTTGAATTTTGACTACCCTTCAAACTCACTCAGAGAACATGAGGCCACAAGAGTACATGAGGCCACATAGACCGATACAAACACCCTTTGATCAGATACTGAAACCATTCTAACAAGTCTAGTTAAAACATGTATAAGAGTTTCATACTTAATGTACTTCGTTCAGATTTGACTATTGCAACAGGTAATTGTGCATAACCTTTTTACGTAGCAATAAAACCAGTTATTACACCATTTGGTGATACGCACTATAAATTATATGACGATTTCACAGTTCGATGAAACTAGTTACAAGAGCATTGCTAACATGACATGGAATAGTGGTTTAAGATGGGCTCAAAATTTTATAACAACCTTACAAGTTTTCTGTGCATATATTTTTACAAATCACATGGTATTTTTCAAGAGAGGGCCGCCGCGGTTGAGTGATTAAAATCTTTGGCAATTACTCATCAGCATCGCATCGATCTGAGTTCGAATCCCACTCGAGTTCAGGCAACAAAAACATGTAACAAGGCCATCCAGATAGCTTTGGAAAGTAGATGGTGCTACTCAGGTGTATGCAATGGGTCGTGCTTTATCGATGAAAGCCGCGATCATACCCTTCAATGAAAATTTGACAAAAATATCGAATTTCCTCCATAATATGTGAACAAGTTGCGGCCGCCGTATATAACTGAAAAAAAAAATGTTGAAAAAAACGGCGTTAAACCCCAGTGATAATGTCATATAAAACAAATTAAAATATCTACGAAAACTGGGAAAGCCACCAAATGAACCTCGTTTTTCTTGCGACTTTAAATTGCATTATTTGTTTCTAGTCTTGCGAGTTAAGAAGGTGAATTTGGATCAATAGGTAAATCACATAGGAAATATCTACGCTATCACTTCTCAGTCCCAGTTCTCAGTTGTTGCTTTTATACTTCATTAGGATCCAGAATATATTTTGAGTAGACAGCGGTAAATTAGGAAAAACAGAAATTAAGAGGTCTGTGTTAGATCCATCGCAACAACTGGATAGATCGCAAACTTCGACGTTGACTCGACACGAAGAATTCACTCAAATGGCTTTGTTAAAATATGGCAAAACTCCCTGGTGGTCTGTGCAGCGGCAGAGTAGAGTAAACGTCTGCCGTAGAACCGACTCCCTCGGACTGAGCCGAAATCTTCATTAGGAGTTTGCCGGAAATTTGTGGAATAGAATGTTAGGCACATGAAGATATAAGAAGACTCATTTATAGTAAATAGATTTTTTTCTACTGATATTAGGGCGAATGGTCCCTTGCTCTTTTCGATGATTTCGATGTATGACAGATTTTAACAAGTACTCACATAAACAGAGCTCCATACAGGAAGATTCACAGCTAATTGAAACCCAGGATAATGACTTTTGTGTAATACAAAGCGGTAGTGAATTAAAGCCATTAAGACTATTTGTCTTTATATCGTGGGTCATTAATTACAATATAACCCCTGAAAACTGGACTCCATGAAAACAGGAATTTGTACGATTTTCCAAGTCGCATTTTTCTTCTGTTGCATAATCAATAGTTCTCCGAAAACCGGAACTCTCAGAAAGCCTGACTTTTGGCCCAGTCTGCAAGGTATCCGGTTTTCAGGGGTCATACCGTATAATCAAAAGTTGCAAACATACAATGAACGGAACAAATGACACCGTGTTTGAAGATGTTTGCTTACCACTTGTATTTCTATATTAAAACCGCAGTAAGTGTGTTTAATTCACAAGCTCAAACAAATTATTCCAGAGAATAAACATGGAGAATTAATTACATATGATAACATTTGAAGAAATATATTTACGCACATGTGTCTCATTTGTTTCTTTTATTGCTGGAAGAAAATTAATTTGTTGAAAGGTATTCACCTCATCTTATGGTTTCGTGCAGATCTGTAGCATTCAGATGTTGTCTTCTGACAATCAATTCAACGACGCAGGATATACATACCTTACATTGATTCCCCTCTACACTTAAAATTTTGATGAAGTGAAAAAATGAACTTCGTACAAATTAACTTTAAGAAACGATTTCAAAAGTGCAATTTAAATGGCCGGTAATTATCGTGAATGTTAGCCACTATGAATCCAGTTTTTGTTCTGAACAGATAGGTTACATGATAGAGGAAGACACCAGGCTTACACCTGGGCAAAAGCATCGTTGACCTTCATTAAGCTATCTGGATTGCTTCCTCACATGTGAAATTTGGTTCCGGGTGGGATTCGAACTTACTGCGGTGAGGGGCCAGTGATTACAAGCCAGAGACCATAACCACTCGACCACCGAGACCCTACAAAATATCTATTCGTAAGTTTGGAGACATAATGGAAAATTACTCCGTTGGGAATAATGCCGAAGAAAAAAGCATTTTTGTTTCATTTGAATCAATCACTCGACTTCCCTTGTATTGTACAATTTGTATATTGCATTCGGTACGTGTTCGGAACTTTCGGCTTTCCTTATTCCAGCGCCGGTTCACGGATTTTAACAGCAACGTACTAAGGTCCATATTGTACTCGTATTTGTGTAAGAGTATATGTATACAAATGAAATTCATATACTAGTATAATTATATTGCTTATCAAATTATCCTATATATGAGTCCTTTGGTACGTCGCGGAAAGTGAGCTTACTGCCATTATTTCTGAAACATACACGCAGATGTATATCTAATCGTATTGATATCGACCCTTGTGGTGTGGTCGGAATTGAATCTTTTGGATGGAATTAAATGGATATCCCTACCTTTAAAAATTCTATCGATCAGTGATATCATATTCTACCTACATCACAGGTTGTGAGACAGAAAGCCCTTCCTTGGAAATATTATCATGGTGTGAAATGTAAACTGAAATGTTTTATCATTATGTTTTATATCTTAAGCCAGTTTCAGCTGTCAGATATCCTAAAAAAATATTACGTAGCCAGATATTCAATTAGTTCTCAACCGTCAATTTTAATCTGAGTTTTATCACACGCACGATCTTCGTCAATTCTTTTAGGGAAATGTCAATCACCAAGTGACATCAGCTGGTCGTTGCCTACTGACGTCTGATAAAATCGGAAACTGTAAATGGGCGTGTTTTCAGTTGACCTTTTCATATATATGAGTGAGAAGGTAAAAAGTTTTCATTTGTCTTCGGTGCACGAAATCTCATATTTCTTCCGTCAGTCATCTAGCAAGCACATTAGTATTTAATGAAGGACGTACAAGTTGATCACAAAGTAAGATACATAACTTTATTTAGCTCTAACAGTTAGTGTTCTCGTCTTTTGGATATTCTCAGAGGATTTATGGACAATTTAAAAATGTTCATCTGTATGATATTAATTTGTAATATCATAACGCTCGTTGGATGCTCATATTTTGAAACTGATGCAAAAATTCCAGTGTTTGTTAGAAGTCACCCACTCTTACGCGGCAGAGTATTCCAAAGTAAGCCTGCAGCTCAAAGTGGTTCCTTGAATGCACTAGACTTGGGGTTTATTCCTACGGATGGATTTGATTTCCAAAAGAGAGGTGATGAATTATCTGATGGTATTACTTTTAGCAATACTGACCAAAGAGTTGTCGCGAAACGGTCCTTCGCAGCAAAGATTGAACATGAGTTAAAAAAATTTAAATCTATGATTAGAGAGTTAGCAGAAGTTGGAACAGATGTGTCGGACCTAGTGAAACAGTATAAAGAAAATCTAATTATTATTATAAAACTTCTTCAACCTCCTATGACTGAACAGAAAATTGAAGAAATCAACATGATTTTGAGATCCTTCATGGCAAGAAGAGGAAACGCGTGGACAGGAAAGAGGTCTGACTTTTACTCTTGGGGAGGAAAGCGAAAGCGGGACATAAATGATGAGATTTGGTACGGAGAGTCTGGCGAAGTCGAACCTCTTGTTGGTGCGAGTTAACGTATTTTGTAATCGGCAAACAAACTGAATCTAAGACCAGAAATAGATAAACGTGTTTCAGACCATACGACTGACCAATTCTTTCATTACCTTATCCTGGTGGTTCCTTCGACCAATAAATTCAAAATTATGGACAAAACAAATTTAAAGATATGCTTTCAGTTTTACCTTAAATAATTGTGGTTTTTATTATGAATAGTTAGATATATGAAATAATAAAGTTCTTAACCTCTTTTTTGTTTAATTTAACAAGTATTGTGTGTCGATTTGACCGAAACCATTTTAGTGTTTAAACTTACTGCTTAATCAGAATATACGATTATTAAAGTCAAAACATCGCACTTTGTTCTCATAATGTAACGTAAAAGAGACGAAATTTAAATCACCCACACCATTAAAATCATGCGAACCAGTAAAACAGTATCAACCGTTTGGTATCTTTGTGCAAAAAGAAAACAAATAAAACGCTATTGAGTATATCATTTAAGGAAAAAAATTTCTAGGCTCTTAGAAAAAATGGAGCAAAAGCTTATATATTTAATTGTTAGAGATGTTCGTACAGAGTAACACAATTTCATATAAATAATAACTGAAGATAGTGGCCGCAACCATGGTCTACTGGTTAGTACGCTGAACTTGTAACCCAGCAATCCGGGTTCAAATCCTGGTCGCGACCAGTCATACTCTTCTACGAAAATTTGTCAAAAATGTCAATTTTCCTCCGTATATGGAGAAATTGCCGGACTCTTGTGGAAGAGTAAGTTATACTAGTAAAGTATAAAATCTGGTTAGGTGAACCGGTCGCCGTATATAGCTGAAAAGTTGTTGAAAAAAAAACAGCGGTAAACCCAGAAAAAAATAATTCTACATCAATACTCGAGCCATGCCGATAATACAAGTATACATATATTATACATGTATAGAATTATGTTCGTCGAATTTTCAACTTTACACTAATTTCTGCGTCACTTGTATAAAATTACATATACGGCGGATCTTATATGAGTGGTACTAGTTTATTGGATTAATTAAGTAAAATGCATAAGGCGGAAAATTTGTAAAACAGTGGATTGCGCGAAGCATTTTGGCATTTAAATAACTTAAAGTACTGTGTTTGGTATTAAAGTTTATACAAGTATCAATTATTTAAGTGATTGAAACATACTGAATCGTTGATAGAATATGTTATATTGAAACATATAAAAAAAATTCAATTTCGCACAAACCCAAAGGGTAGGCTGTTGAATATAACGATGTCCAGAGCATGAGTTCCGCGTGCTGTGTTTTGCAAAATAACTATAGTAACGCTTTTATAAAATATGAACGCATAATATGAGACTTACACATCATTACACGCCTATTTCTTTGTAATGGGTCCACATCATTTGGAAAGACCTGTATGATCGAAAGACTTTCGTGCGCGAGTCTGTTATATGTATGTGACCCGGTCTATTATCGAAAGAAGCTTGGTCTGTCCGCGCGCGCAAAAAATATTGGCGCTATATGAATTTATCCTTTGTATAAATATTGTTGATGTTGTAATTACCACTAATCTGTTAATATCGCCAGCGTTCATTTCCGTCTGTGTATTTTTCCGTTTAGACGAATCAACACTCTCGGTGCTTACAAGATTATACATGCATGAAAAGGAAGATACTTTAAATGTGTCATGTAAAACTAACTAAACAGCAATTATACGTGCAGTTTGATCATTTACTTTTGATTCATACCGCCACAACACATACACGACTGATGAACATGCAATGCATTTTCCCTCATTTTTTGTTTTCTTAAGTATGACAAAAGAATTTTGTTATTCGGCGTTAACGTGTTTTGAGAAAATACGCGTTAAATTTCCGCTTTCAATCGAAACGATTGTATAAATATAAGAAAATGTCTCATGGCAACATATTTTTTCTGATATCTTTGGCATTTTCTTTAGACTAAAACATTTTGTCTGATCCTTTCAAACAGACGGTTATTCTGTCCTAAGTATACACATACCAGCTCTACACAAACATTCAATGACCTCGTCGTCTAAGGGTACGTAATGGGTAATCAACTTATCATGGCCAATTCCAAAGAAGTAAGATGACAACGATAATATGACAGACACATTTTGGTCTGGTATAAATTAAAGCGTTAAATTTACCTCATCATGTCGGGTGTTACCATGTGATCTCCTTACATGTCCAGAGTCAGGGACAATATATCGTCCGAATAGCAATCGGACATGTTGGTAACTGCATTGCCATCAAATGACTGTCAAAAGGTGGACTGTGTAAGCCAAATATCGTCCTAGAACATCGGCCTATCCGCGTAGAAAAGATCTCGTCACAGGATTCTCGAACATCTCGTGCACTCCGCGCTCTCTGTTCACGTGAATCCCGTGACTAGGTCATTTCTTGGCAGATAGACCTCGGTCGATATTGAACGGCTATCTGATATCGATAGAAATCGGGCAGTGAGGCGTGACGAAAGGTCACGATTTGTTCAACTCTTTAAAATAGGGGTAAGTGATACAATGACCAAGTACTTTTTTAAACATAACCATAATCTCAATTAAAACGGATAAATAACTTGTTTATATATCGCGGAAACCACCGAAACGTTCCGAAATACCACTCACCCTAGAGAATGGACTTATCTGATATTTGACTATTCACAGATCGTGGCCGGGCTTTATAATCTATGCCGTATTAATACAGTATTGACAGAGCATAAAAATGACGTCATCGTGGCAATCGAAACAAGTCATTTTTAAACAACAACAACAAAAAAACGAGACATTAAAGGACACAAACGAATTATCATATTCCAATAAATTCATTTACGAATCAATCACACTCAATTAAACGTTCTCATTTTGTATCAATATTGATAGTAGAATATTAAATAGATGTTTTCAAGTCTGGCACAAAAAGCAACATATTTAAAATCTTTTGTAAGTTGTTAAGTATGTAATACATTTACGTGTATGAATGATCTGTGCTAATGCATCAACCGTATTTCCAATTAATGTATATCTTTCCCTTTCAAAATATTGCAATGTAAATATTCCCGTAGTGCATACATGTATTTCGATCTAAGACGGTACTCTCTGGGAGATTATGCTGAGCCCTGCATTTTTTGTATGGTCCTATGTGTCGGATGGGTTTAGGTTAAGGATCTGAGGGGGGAGGTTGTATTTTGAAGATGGTGGGACGTTTTTTTTTTGTATTTTTTTCTAGGAACATTAAGGAACAAGTATATATACTTTATTTAGGGTAGTTTGTAATGAGGTAGGAGTGTTTGTAACAAACCAATCATTTGTATTTTAATGTGGTGAAGTTGTACTACTTCTGTAAAATACAATTGTACCGTATAAATCAGACGGATAGTTGTATTCACATTCTTATGTATTTAATATACATTGTATTCAAATAAAAAAGAGAGACATTAAGGTTCCACACTAAACCTTTTGCACCCCAGTACATTGATCTCATAATAGAAAAGATTAATACTAAATATAACACGATGTATAGAATAATATGAGATAATACAGAGAGTATACTGACATACATCTCATAATAAATACATTGTACATTATAGCATTTAACAACAGTGATCTTATGTATCATGATTCATTATGGCAACTTGTATTTACTCCCGAGGGTTTTCCATGCTTTGTATTATTGTCTACATTTGTGTATAATTGTCCATGTTTCTGTGTGTTTGTCCATGTTTCTTTAAGTTTGTCCATGTTTCTTTAAGTTTGTTCATACTTCTTTATGTGTGTCCATGTTTCAGTATGTTTGTCCATGTTTCTGTATGTTTGTCCATGTTTCTTAACGTTTGTCCACGCTTCTGCATAGTTTGCCAGACAGGCTACCGTGTGCTTGCTCATTGTTCTGTATGTTTGTCCACTCCTGGAGATTACCAGCTGTGTTCATCATGCCACTGTCACCACTAGCACTTATGATATCATTCCTGCATAGTCTGGTTATAATCTGGCAACATACATACATACATACATACATACATACCAATACGTATGGTTAGAGATATAAACATCAAATTCTTTAAAATCTGCCGATACAATTCCTATGTTCAGACATACACTTATTTACATATATTTCCTTAGAATTCTTTTTCTTCCTACTTATGGGACTGAGAATTCTGTTGTGGTAAGTATTTCAAAGTATTGTTTCATGTCTATATAACTCCGAGTCATGCTACGGGGTATTAAACAGCTGGGGCCACAATAAATGGATCACGTATATTGTGAAGATTGTGGCCTTTTTTCGTCTGTTAATTTTTATGTTGTAAACTGAGTACATATTCAGCCTACATATCATGCCTGCATCTTTAGACAGATCATATTGATACAGATGTTTTTGTTCATTCATTCTATCAAAGTGCATATAAAAAACTTACACGTTATTTTAACATTACATTTTCCTCATATTTAAGTCACATTTATGTACTCATAGTAATACCATATGTTTTGGAATAAAAACTTGGCCTTAATCAGAACTATTTACATACAATCATACACTGGAATGTGGAAGCCGCAATTTATTGCTAAGCAATTTTGAGCTAGTTTTCCTATCTTCAGTTACGTAAACATGCAGAAAAGTAGTCCGAAAAAGTAATTACTACTCTTTAAGTTTGTATCATAAAACTTTGAATAAAATAATATTTCAATTACAAGTCCACGTTTTTCCAGTCTGATTGGTTGAAACTGTTGTGAATATTTTATTCTGTATGGATTAAGTATATATGGGTTATATTAACTGATCTTCCGTGACAATGAAGAGAAGAAATTGAGAGAAATAAGAGCGTCAATAAAAACAGTTTGTTGATAAGTTGGATCAAGTTACAGTTTAAGAACCGATGATTACTAAATCATGAAATTGTCAGAAGAAACCAGAATTAAAACTGAGAAAATTGAATGTTTTTTTTTTTTTCAGATCAGTGTATTTGGACTGACCAATGATTGAGTTACAAACAAGTTTCCTACAAAAAAGTATTATTTGGAACTCTCATACCAAGTATTTAGACAAGTAGACTTAATATATTTTTTCTTCAGGCAAATGGCTCAAGTTGAATTAAACATCAGGTGAGTATTGTAGACCACACAGTGCTTTCATTTCCAACACTGTGAAAGATGGGTATACACACCTGATGCTTTAAAAGGTGAACATACAGACACATATCATGTTATTTATAAATGATTTAATGCAGTCTCTATTTTTGATAGTACTATGACACCAACTGTTATCCTATGGCGAATCCTGGAATGTTCTGACAAGTTGAAGTGTTATAGTCGCAATACAGGCCTGTTTTACATAATCGGGTTGGTGGATACATTCTGCTGTCTAGTTCACAATCTTCCCCTTCGCCTGTCATAAAAATTCAGAAAAAACAAGTATACATCACATATCACAGAGAAGCGTTGACATTAGAATAAACAAAATAAAAGTACGCTTTATCTAATCTAAATTACGTCCGGAAGTGAATTACTGTATATTTCTACAAAATATAACTTGGTCTACAAACGGTACATTCTTATAATGTACACAACATTGTATACATATGTCGTAGAGTGAGTAGGTCATAAAACGTCTTTTTTGGGCGGGTAATATGCGAGTAGTATTTTCTTATATAATTGTTATATTATAATGAGTATAGCAAGTGAATGAAAAAAAGAATGTCAATGTATTTATTTTAATATTTCTAAGTTAACAACATAAATAATTCTTCAGTAATAATGCGCAAGTTGTTAATACAGTCAGCTGAAATATGTATATTCTAATAACGAATTTGTATGACGGTCATGCAACTTCATACATGCTTTGTGTTCGATCTTTGGGTTGGGTCTATAGAGAAAGACTCAGAAAAATAGATGTGCGTCGCCGTATCGATCGGCTTTATTCAATCATACAACACACGCAATCTCTATCCAGAGTTGTCGTTCGTTATCCATCACCTATATCTCTGTCAACGTCTGGAAAGTAGTTCAAAAACACGTGTCTGGGTCTCCTATAGTTTCCATAGTTTTCCGTCATAATTTTACACGATTACCTTCGACTTCTGCGTGTCATTTCCATTTAAGCGGCGTAGCTTTGTGACCTAATTACCAAAAGTAAACATATACTCTCCATCGAGAAATAGTGCGCTAGATAAATAAAATAATTTCTATGTTTTTCTGGTAAATAATAACATCTTATGTCTCGAATGTATTGTACAAAAGAAATCGCTTCAGTTAGTTGTAAATTTTATACCATTTGTGGCTTTATATCTTGTTTTACAAGAATCTTGTAAAACGCTGAGACGTTGACAGAGATGTATGGGAGAGATAACGAACGACAACTCTGGATAGAGATTGACAACACACGTACCCAAAATACTTTTTATGAAATATAGATAGTAAAGAAAATATGTAATGGTTAAATTACTATGTAATGTAAATTAATGTAAATTACTATGTAATGGTTAAATTACTGACTGTCTCTATAAACATATATTTGTTCGTCCTTTCGTTTTTCGTACAGCTTAAGACCGAAAGATGAATTATAGGCTCTGGTATCATAGACATTAATACTTGAATTATAATAAAACAAAATTATCTGAAATCTGGTTCACATAAAGACTAAATTACAGTCATTGTCTTCAATGTTAGTGTTTAGGTCTGTTTTCAACAGTATTACAGCAATATATCACCGGGAAGCTAATCTGACATGTTTTCGTGGATTCTGTACCAGTGCACTTATCTTATTCTCTGTAAGTAACTGTCAACTCTCATGTTTCGTGGATTCTATACCAGTGCACTTATCTTATTCTCTGTAAGTAACTGTCGACTTTCATGTTAGTGGCTCGAATCAGCGATAAAGAATGAATGACTGAAAATGTCTTCAATCAAATCGCCTCAGAGATCAGAGTTCGAACGCTCTGTATGAAGGTATACAAATTAGTATATGCAAACAATTCATACTAGATCATCCTTCAAAAGTATGCCTATGTTGGTTTGGGGTAAGACGTGGAACGATTAAGCAGCAGTTACTTTATGTCGCTGAAAACTTGGATTGTAATAGGAGGCTGAAAATAAGGTTCCCGATGTTGGACTCGAACCCGCAACCTTCTACTTTAGTTGCTCTACCAACTGAGCGAATCGGGCTAACTGGCGTACAAACTACCATAAACACACATAAATACAGCCATGTTACATGATAATTAATGAAGTATTAAAGCATTGAATTACCTAAGTTTTGCGTGAAGCAGGCAACACAACATCCGCAGTACCCACCCCCCATCTTGATTGTACCGTTACAATGTTCAGGTACGGACTCACACTTCACTGTGTCGCAGTGCGGAAATTGACATATTAATCCAGATGTTACAATGAAAACTGCTACTAAGGTAACAATCGATATTATATTCAAATTGTTCATTTTCATTTAATAATGGGCAACAATAAAAGACCAGCGTAACAGTGTGAATTGGATTTTGTGTTGAGCGCATAGATAAGAAATAACACTGTTTGACCTCTGGCGACTCGCCCTAAATTTAAAGCTGACAAAACTACGGTACACTATTACATTCATCAAAGCCAGCCTAGTACTGATTTTTTCGCGAGTTGTTTACTTATTACCAGAAGGTTAGATGACGTCATCAATTAATGTGCATAAAAGCTCCGTCTACGACAGAGGCGTGGGCAGTTATCAACCACTATGTCCCGAAATAGATTATGTCATTAAATATTTTAACATCCATTGATTTTTCACACAATAACAAAGACCTATGCCATATAGAAATTACAGAATATGTATTCGATGAAAATTAGGCGTAGAAAATGTTTGTTTCTGGTCACATGCTCATTAAAAATAGGGTCGATAGATATAGTTTTTGTTTTAGCGTATTTTGTTAAATCAACGAGTGAGTTTGAAATAAACATATGGTCGATAGTAGATTAATTATCCTTTGCGAGACCCAAATTGATAAAGTTCCTTTAATCAATTCATACTTATTTCAGAACTTTTGGAGTGGAGCATTTATGTTGATATGCCGGGGGGGGGGGTAATGACACTGGTTCCAAGGTTATAAAACTTGAGATCGGTTTCTAAGCTCAAATCTCATAATTTGCCTTTTAATGTTTCTTGCTTAATTAAGGCTGAGACCATTATACACACAATGGTCTCAGATTAGGATTATACACGTATATCTGTCAGTATAATTGATCTAAATATGTACAGAATTAAACAGTGATATCATTTCAACTGCAGAACTTCGATAAAGAAATTGAGGTTTGAGCTTGGAGACTGTTCTCAAGTTTTATAACCTCGCAGCCTGGACAATGACTAGAGTTGGCAGAAAAGGTAGGATCGGTTGGGCTAGGGGAAACTATGAAATACTTTTATGTCTCTTAAAGTATTGTTGATATTGTCATTTCCTTCAGTCATATTTTGAGAATCTGAATACTATTTGTACTTTTGTCACAAAATAACTTTTTATACATTGGTTATCTTATTTGTAAACTATTATTCTGGCAAAAATTCGAATTATTTTTCTGTGCTGCAAAATTCTCAAACTGTTAAGAAGTGTTTTGTGTCGCACCAACAGCTAGGGTCATTTGGTGACTTTCCATCATGACGGGATAGAACCACCGACCTTCCGCATGCCACCTACACTCGTGATTAAATCGCGTGGGCCTTTTTGATTTGTTTAACGGTTCGATCAGCAGTAGGCTACATGTGCAACACAATGTACATATATAGTTAACAGTGTAGCCTACGTAGCATTCCATAGGATAAATTCACAATTAATTAAGAAATTCACATTTAATTATAATCATATCAAATTCAGAATACAATTAATATATTAAAATGTCAAGCGTGCAGTGGAAAACTACATATTTAATATGGGAATTAACTCCTTTTATGGCATTACGTTAAACTGGTCCCCGTTCCATGTTGCAGTGCACCAAAGGTGTACTCCATGGTCAACGGGTAACAATTTAGGCTACACTTTATCTAAACTGGTCCCCGTTCCAAGTTGCAATGAACCAAAGTATATACTAAACTGGTACCCGTTGACCCTGGTGCACAGCAACTTGGAACGGGGACCATTTTAATTTTCTACGTTATCTTTTCTCACTCGGAACTACTCGGATGTCTCTCACACTCGACATTGACCTCGGACGTAATACTTGTATGGAGCGAAGCGGAGTTAGCCGAGGATTGCCGATTGATCTTTTCTAGCTGTTACCTCCCTTATTCATACCAAGTAATTTTGACCAATCAAAAGTCGACTTCGTCGAAAGCGTGGGTCTGTTTTGTTTTTATTGACGACAGCAAAAAATAATAAAAATGCCAGCTAAAAAGAAAGGGAAGAAGAAGGGAGGAAAGAAAAAGAAGAAGGATGGTAATATGTAACTTTCTGCTTTTCGCTACTTTCCTGCATTTAGCTTAAGTGATTATAAATCGATTGCTATATGTGTGGTTCAAATGTTAAGGCGGTGGGTGGGGAGTGGTTGGTTTATTGTTGATCATCATCATGTCCAATTCTTTTGTTTCGTTCATCAATAATTATCATTAGAAACGGTCTAGCATACTGATAAAAGTGTTATTATCAATACTGCGCACTATACATGTTAGGTTACTTTTCTTCAGCAGTACCAGCGGGGCCAGCTCAAATAGACTTGCAAATCACATGGGAAGAATTGCAAAAGAATCTTTCCTTTGAAATAAAGGGTATTGGCCCTATATCTGTTCATTTTTAAAAGATCATCAAAACCGGGAGCTGTAGCTGTATCTTAATAAATGCTAAAATTTCATTAATTCAATCAAAAATGAAATTAACAACTGCCGGTATGGAGATAGATATCTACCGGTGTCATGCCGCATGGCTGCTTGAACGTGACACGCTGCAAACAATTTTAAGTCAAATATCTGAATTTTGCGTTATGGCTCATTGCTAAGGGATTTTGTTTTTTCTATGGATTTGAGTAAGCTTTACCAGTTACTGATGCATTTTTCCATAATTTGTGTTTCTGCACATAAATATGTAGTTCTCTGTAAGACTGGGAGGATGGCCCATCAGAATTCATTTATGAAATTGGCCAGCCGTAAAGCTGAATAACGGTAAGTTATCTAGTTACATGCCCAAGAAATATGGGTCTGTCACTGTCATGTATCGGCAACACTGAATGGGAATATATGCGCTGTAATATTAATGAGGTGTGAAAATTACAATATAGTGCTAAGATTTGGATGCCGTAAAAACTTATGAGCCTGTAGGTAAAAGATGGGTCGGTCAGGTAACCGGAAACAAACCTTTTTTTAGGCTGTAGAGTAAGTTTTACCTGGTATAGCTAAAAACATTGATCAACTCGAGCTATACAAATCTTTTTTGTCATTGTTTTAATTTCTTATTTGCAGATGCGACCCTGGAGTTGGAAGACAAATATCAAAGGACAGTTAATGAGATTGAGGCTCTTAAAGATCATCTTGGTGAGTTTATTTTTATTATAGATTAATTTTAATTGTATTGGAATATTATTCAGGAGTTTATCAAGGGGTGTTGCAATGTTTTCTTTAGCCAGTAAGATACTAAAAGTAGAGGACGAGTCTGGCGGTGTTGTGTCTGTTGTAAGTAGCCGGCAAGAATGCTCAAATAGCCAGTTGATTTTCCTGGCATTCTGCTTATTCTACACTCCTGTTTTTTCTGATATTTTTTAATATATGTTTTCATTATATTCAGTCATATTTACTTGATTCTGTTTTGCAGTGCTCTAAAATATGGATAGCAATGTAACAATGCTGTATATATATCATAGCCCAATTAGCTCAGTTGGTATTGCAGCTGACTTGCAAGTAAGTCGCGGGTTCAAGCCCCACATGGGAACTTAATTTTCTGCCTCCTATTACAGTAATATCTGTGATGCATGTCAGGGCATATTTGATTAATATAAAGTCCCAAACTTTATCCTTCATTTTACATATAAAAAATGCGCACTTATTTTGAATTTGTTGGTCTTGATATTTGTGTATATCGAAGTAGATTTTCAAATTAATTAAATTGCCAAATAACAAAAGAATTTTACACCTTTTCGTCAAACATCTATTGATTTCTCTCCTGATCAGATATTTTTGTATTGAACTGAGAAATTGATATTTAATTAATGACTATTTTGTAAACATATCAGTGTTTACGCTTGCAATTATGTAATCATTTCTTGTGAATATGTATGTAATTTTTTGTTTATTTATGATTTTATGTAAATGTTGCATGTTTTAAATACACCAAAAGTATAAATGCCATGTTTCATTCCTATCTGATACACAAAATAGCTTGATTAAATGATTATTACAGCATACCAATGATCATGCTAAAAAGTAAACCCAGCCATCAAATTTCTCCAATGATTTTTATATCGAAGTTTGTTTATATCAAGCAGTGTTGCTAAGTCCCTTGAACTTCAATTTAACAGGTTTCTACTGTATATTAATAGTCAGTGCATATTTTCAGCCATTCGCAAGGAGCTCTCAAGAAAAGCCCATGGAATGGAAGATGAAATGCGTAGTAAAATGAGAGATGCTGAAAAGTCACTGGAGGAACATAAGAGTGACCAGAAATCTATAAATGCAGGTAAGTTGACAGAAATGAATGTCAAGACAAGCTGGGTTCTAGCTTTCATGATCCAAGTTGTCCATGAAATTGAGTATATTCTCAAATCTGACCTATCTGAAGTAGCATTTGTTTTATGCTCTTATCATTAATGCTGAGATATTTGTGTCTTAGAGTAAGAATATAAATGAAGCTGACTTACCACCCCGCTCCATCAAAGATTATGGTTTGAGATCCTGCCTCCAAATCAAGACTTTACTGGTAGTATGTTTGATATGAATTTTGTCACGTTAATCATAACTTAGTGACCTTGATACATTTTAATTTCGCCAATTTTTGGATTTTTGATATATATATCATTAAACTTATAGTGTCTTTACAAGACTAATACAATAGAGCTAACATCTGGTATACAGAAATACAAATTAAAATGAATGAGAACTTTCAGTTTTGATTAAATGATAAATTATGAAGTACTTTCAATTAGGGATCCTGTATATTACAATACATTCATGGAGCAGTGTGGTTGTTGTATTACCTTGGTCTGTATCATCAGACAGAAACATGATCAGATAATTGGAATTTATTTGACATTATTATAATTATGTTAGAAATACATCAATCTTATAAAATTGCACCAAACTGAATTATTTTGTGTATTTCAGAGGTTAATGCCTAAACTTAGTTTATATATTCCAAGACTATTACTTAATCAGGATGTGACATTTTAAGAGTTTGAAATCTAAAACGCAATTGTCAGTGGTCATTGATTCTACTGAAACTGCAAACCACATTGAATATTAGTATTATTTTGTATGTGCTTTAGTGCATCTCAGTCCTACGTTTTACTTCCAGTAATTTATGTTTTGACTTTCAGACATGACACGACAGTATAAAACCATGCAGACAGAAATGGGTTTACGTATACACAAACTGGAGACTGATCTTATACGCACAAAACAACAATTAAGTAAGTGAATCATGTTTTTATTCTCTTTTACAGCTTGTTTATTTGTCTTAAATCATGTCAAGGTTTCTCATTGGTTTCTTTTCACTGAACCCTTTCTCTCATAAGCATAATTTGGATTCTTCCAAATTTAAAGCATATATACAAAATATTAATTTATTTAAAAAAATCAGCTTATTTCTCTCTGGCAGAGTGGAAAACATTGTGGCAAAAGAAGCCATTACTCATTACAAGCAATTGCTTCTTTTGCCACAATGTTTTCAAAAGTCGTCTTCTTCAGATATGGGGAAATGCGGTATTAGGAGGCTAAGGGTTAACTTGTCGAAACATTATTATTTCATAATATAAATTGTAATAATATTATATTTAGTGAAAAAATGAATTTTGTGAACAGTTTGGTCATTTTAGATCAGCTGATGATTCCATATCTTTTTTTGTTTCTTACAAAAATAAGAAACTAGTCATTTACATTTCAGACATTACGGAAGAAGAATTGAAGAAGACTAAAGAGGAAAAAGAAAGAATAACAAGGGAAAAAGATCAAGAAATTGACAGTCTTAACCATAAAATTGATGGAATGGAAAAAGATTATTCGAGAATATTAGATGTGAGTACATTTTGTGTAATTCCATTTGTGTCTGAAAGCCAGCATTATATATTTATGCTTTGATGAGTATATCAAAAGTTTTTGTGATTTCATCAGAAATGAATAATTTCACAATTATATTTGTATTTAGATAATTTTTTGTCTTTACACCATTCCTGTATTTCTTTTCAAATACTTTGTCGTGGAAAAATTAATAGTTTGATGCATGAAACAATTACAAAATGTATCAGTGAACTTCAGCTTGGAAAATAAATGAACTGACAGCATATTTCATTGTGATAAATGCAAATGATGTTTCTGAGTATTTTAAGTAATTTGACTATAGGGTTACATAAAACATACTAACTATTGCTAGCTTTTTATCAACTTAATCTGACAGGTAAAATTGAGGCATCTACACTTTGATGTATACCCCAATACTTAGTTTCGTCCAATGTGTTCATCATGAGGCTCACTGGGGATTAACGTTGTACCAACAGCCAAGGTATTTTGCGACTTTTGGACGGGATTCGAACTCATCCCAGTTGGACGGTCAGTGATTACAAGTCAGAGACCATAACCACTCGACCATGGAGGCCTCTATTAGGCACAGTCTTGCATATACATTAACTGTTAAAAATGGTATTTTAATCACATAATATTGTAAAATATTGGACTAATGATCAGTATTACACATTTGCTGTACATGCAGATGTACAATGTATAATACAAAATACTGTATAACTTCAGGAGACATTAGATGGTCTTATATCAAAGATTGATGCTGCTAAAGACAAGTGGGAGGAGAAGGCAACACTCGTACAAGTTAACAATAAACATGTATTGATGGAATTTGGTCTTAATCCATTAGAATTATGATGTAATTTAAACATAATGCTTCAATATCTGGTGATTTGCAAAATTGACATCATCTTGATAATGTTCTGTTAAAGTATTTAATTTAGGCCTACCTAATGAAATAGGTAGAAGTTTGATACTTGCATTGTCAAAGTGTCAAAATATGACTCCTTTTATAAGTGTTTAATTAATTTAAGGCAGAATTATCACAGATAATCTAACATGGAACTAAATTTATCTGTAATCTTTGACTTCTGTCCTTGAAATTTTCAGTCAATATTTCTACTATTGTTCAGATGGTATTAAATGTTGTTATGCATAGTTTTATCATGAAATCTGCCCTATCATTGATTAAATTGAAACACTTTGTTTTCATTTTTGATCTTTTTTACTGAGGTTTAATGTCACCCCAACAGCCAGGGTCATTTGGCAACTTTTCCAGCTTTAACGATAGAGGAAGACCTCAGGCTTACACCTGGGTAGAACCACATTAGACCTTCCGTAAGCTAGCTGGACAGCTTCCTCACATGTGAAATTTTGTCCTGGGTGGGATTCGAACACACAGTGATGAGAGGGCTACTGATTACAAATCAGAAACCATAACCATGAAGGCCTTTCATATTAAATCTGTTATTCATATGTCAAATGTTCAGTGTTTATCCAAATATAGTGTTATTAACTCAACATGCATTTGTATTCATGATACTTTTGTATACATTGTTTTCATTATGTTTGTTGACAATGCATTTTCTATAGAATTTATGTCTGATATTTTGTATTGTAGACATTCTATTTATTAAATGAGTTGAATATACAGCATACATGTGGTGCATTTTGTCTTTTTTGTAAGTTTGCTAGTTCTTAAAAATTGACTTAATATCAACAAGACTAAACAATAACTGCATTAAAGAATTTCGATTTTGTAGTAAGACATAAGATCACATGACGACTTGGATAACTCAAGACAGAGAATGATAACAAGTATTCCCTTAATTCCATTGTAGTCCTAGTATAATACATACAGTGAATGTATTTCAAAAGGTAACATAGTTTTAAGAAACTCCCTGACCCTTGCCAGCTATGTTAACATAAATGTTAAAAAAATCTATTTAAGATAATGACTTGTTTCAAAAGAAAATATACCATTGTAAAGGGTACATTTTTCATCTTCAATTTCATATGTGGAAGAATATTGATGCTAGAAATAAACGTTTAATAGCAGTTTAAAAACTATGTCTATACTCTATACAGATTTAAACTGGCAGAGATTATCTGCTATTGGGAATTGATGTAAATTACAAGGGAGGTAACAGCATCAATTAAGCCCATGGACTAAATATAGTCCGATATGAAAAACACCATATAACATTACATGTACTTGTGAGTACTTGGAACAACTTGGATCAGTCTTTAAGCAGATTTGTAATTGTAATCATAAAAATGTAATTAAGTGCTCCAGGTAAGCCAAAACTGGGAAGGAGACTGTCGAGCAAATTCAACAAAATCTCATAGTAGGCAACAGTATGGAATGGCCCAAAAGAAATTAGTCAAATTCACACAACCATGTGTAGCTGTCTAAACATCATTTCATTTAATACATTAATCTCGAGTGCCCAAAAACTTTTATTAAATAATAATCAAAACGGTATTTCCAAAATGAGGGCTAATTGAATAAGATAATCTATTAAATCAGTTATTACTTTAGGCAAACATTTAATCCAGAGGATATATGATCATGAATCTTTCAATCCATCATACAATGCTTCTCAAGGTAATTAACGGAATCATAGCTGGGGAGTTTAACGCTTGTCATGCTGAGTGTGGCTCATTTTCTTCAGACCAACAAGGAATGGAAATTTGGATTAGAGTGAAAGACATAGTATGATCATATTTAATGGCGGCACTCAAACATGAATGGTAAAATCAAATGGGAAGTTATCACATATTGATTAACTTTGGCACGACGAAAATTGCTTCAATTTCAAATTGGGGAGTTCATGAAGATACCTTGGGGTATGATCATTCCCCAGTTATAAATTTGATCAACATCCGAAATTCAACAACCTAAAATTCTGAAAACAGCACTTAACACAAATAAACGAATGGAGAAAAAAGTAAAGCTCTTTGTGAAACAATCCAACGAAATGAAGTCTATTCTGATGATATTAATCAGCGTCTACAAAATATAACAAATCTAATTCTACAAGGACAGCATCCTGGCCTCAATACCTAGTAGAAAAACTAAAATGAAAGTCAATTAGTGGAATCATAACTGTGTTGAAACGGTACAGGGAAGAAAAACTTTAAATAGGGCAAAATGAAACCCTCACCAAGATATTGAAAAAATAAAGAAAGCCGAACAATTAGAGAAACATATCATTAAACAGAAGAAGTAAACATTTTGTGAACCTTTAACTATTCTTTATGCTTAATTAGAATCAATGCACCAAAATAAAAAATACAGGCAAAGTATAAACACATTCTCTTACTAAAATATAACGGCGAAAATAAAAAAAAAATTGAGAAGGCTTAATATTTAGTAATACAATATATATACTGTATAAACAAGTATGAAGTAATTCTAATTAATCTCCTGAAACTTTGGCATATTGAAAACAATTTGAGTGACAGGATTGCCATGAAATTATGAGCATTAGTTAAAGATGCACTTTTAAATAAACCATACTCATTAAAAATGCTGAAAAATGTTCTCATCATGGATGCATCTCCATCTCTGGACTTGATAAATTCTATTACTTTGTGTTTAAACATATGTTTGATGAAACATTACTTATTTGGCTAAATAGAGTGTTAAATAAAGGAAGATATCCAACTAAGTGAAAAAAAATGCGTTATACATATAAAAAACTGACAAAAATGAGAAGACCCAAAATCATACAGACTAAGCAGCCTTATGTATACATTACACTCTGGAAAATTGCTTGAGATGATGGTAAAAACCCGTTTAGACCACCACATTGAATTAAATAACTACTTAAATCAATCTTAGTCTAGCTTTAGGAAGGGAAGGAGCACTTCACGTCTATTGCAGCACGATATTGTTGTGGCCAAGAACAGAAGCCGCTCCGTATTAGTCATATTTTATGCTTCCAGGCAGCATTTACAAATGTAATATATGGTATGACTGGAATTTCTTTCCAATAACTCAGGTCATTCCTAGAAGGCCGCAAAAGTCAAGTAAGTATATCAAGAAACGGTTTCGAAAGGTACCCCACCCGATGACATTCTGTCCCCTTTATAATATAATCCTTTGATAAAAATATACTTATAACCATTAAAAATCCTTCCTGTGTCTTCATCAATTTGTAGTTGACTCAGACACACAAACAACCGGCAATTATTTTGAAATAATGGCTAAAACGTCACTGAAAGGGTTAGGCATAAGCTGGGAATGGGCTGAAAATTTGGGGTTCAAAATATCAAAAGAAAACAGCAGTGATTTTATTTGGGAACCAGCAGCGACATACGCCGTGGTGATACACAAATCAAATATGATATTTACTAATTATAGCACACATTTTGAACGACAAAAAGTGTCCCACAAATCTTAACAATATAAATAAAAATACTGACTTTGAAGCAAGCAACTAAAAGTCATTACCCCTATTCAGATCTCTTATTAGTTCCAAAATTGACCTTCAAGAAGAAATCTCTGCTACTGCTGCCCCAACTGTACTAAAATACAACACACTAATCAAAATAAAGCCCTAAGGATTGCCCTGGGGACTCTGAACTTCATCCCTATATATATAAGCTGAGGCCAGGGGTCTTCCTTAGACTGTTAGGCGTACAGCCCATACGGTAAAATACTGGGCCAGAGCACGAACATAGGGAAATAATCCCGTGACCGGACACTTCACCAAGAGTTAACGCAAAAACGAAGCTTATTCACAAAACTTGGTGGAGAAGTAGGTAGCAGACTTCAAGTCAGCAATCCCGACTCTCCTCGACCTCACCATATTTTCTCATAATCTTAAAATGTACTTCCACATTTAAATAAAACCTGAATTAATCTTCATGTAGAACAATTGTATAATCGTTAAGGATGAATCAAAGTGCTTCACAAGCAGCAGCAGCAGCCTTTTATAAACCTTCAGTTTTTCCCCATTTATTCAGCAGAAATAATAGCATAGATGAACTTGATGAGCTGGATAATATAACACAAACCTAAAAGCTTAGTTATATACATGTATTCAGATTCTCTGATTGGATGCTACAGTCAATTCAAAATTTTAAGTCCAGACCCGACCTTTTACACCAGATTATTGCAATAAAAACCTAAAAACCCATCCAACCAGCCCGTCTGGCACTTATTGTAGTTTGGTGCTTAGCACATAATACATTTTCAGAGAAATGAAGCGGCTGATCAGACTTCCAAATCTAGCCTGGAGCATGTAACTACAGATACTTAAGTCAATCTCACACCCACTGAGACAGGTCTATTCTGGAAAAGTCTTTTTTCAGCGTGGAACCAGGTAGTTGTGGTTCTGTTCAATGCTCAGTGGGACTCCAATAACTAGAAGTAAATTCTTAAGATAAAAAAGGTTAGACAATGTTAGTCCAAGTAAATTCAAGATTAACCGTTAACATTGAGAACATTCTCAACCCGAAAAGGGCAGTCAAAACATATTCTATAAAACCTTAGAAATATTCATAAATTGCTGTCATATAACAGGTAAAATCTAAAGTCCTAGGTTCAGACACGTGCGTAAGCAGGCATACTAGTTTGAAATATGAAACTATGAATAAAAATAATCATATGAATATACCACATTAACAATAAATCTGATATACGAGTACTTTTTTTCATCAAGAAAATAATAGAATACTTAAACTACAGTACAGAGTACCTTTTTAATTACCTAGTTGAATATTTATAAATCTTTAGATAAGAACAGTATCTAAATTTGAAAACAGTATTATAGTAAAACTTCGATATTATGAGCATCGATATCACAAGCACCCGACTTATCTTGAGGAGTTTTCAAACTCCCGTCAATTTTAATTCTTAGTTATGTATAATTTTCAGCCATCGAAAAAAATTCTCGTTAATACGAACACCACGTTTAGCTCGAGCAGTTAGTATGTTCCGATGACTCCTTGAGATAACGAGGTTTGACTGTAATATATAACACTAAATGTCCCACGTCTTAACTTGTTTAACAACATTTTTCCATTATGCTCCAAAACCTGTATCTCAGTTATCTTTAAATATCACATGAATTATTTTATTCACGAGCGTAATTTTAATATAGTAATCGATTGACATCGTTAACAATCATTAAACGTGTATGAATTCATTTCATACAATATTTCAAGAGAGATAAAAAATTCACATTGAATTTGGCCAAAAAAATTAATGCGAATTTTTAAATATAAATAAAAGCGTATTTAACATCGTACTTTTTATTTCATTTTTTTATCTGGTAATGTACTTTATTACATTTCATAACAACACTTTATCTATAAGTACATTTGTACTCAAAATACATTACTATTGTGTTTAACTATTTACTCTCTTTAAACGTGATAGTTTTTATAAATTGTCACCCAGTCTATATCAAGGAATTGGTTTAACAACCTTTAAATGTAAATTTCTTACAAAAACGTATATATAGATTTTATAGGTTTTAATGATATAAAATGGTTCATCATGAGATTTTTAAAATATAAAATGAGCATCCCTTGAGAATACCCTTTTAAATTTGTATGGAAATATATGATAGTAGCATAATCTTAAAGATTGAAGAAGAGAGATCGACATGTATTTCTACGAAAACTCAGGGTAAAAATATGCAAGAACGCAATATCAGAGTAATCTGATTAGGAAAAAATATAGGCCATCGTGCAACATCGACAAAAATAATATTTTATTAGATTTGTTAAGCAAGGGCTATAACTCTTATTAAATGCGTAGGAAAATGAATTAAGTATCTACGGTAACTATCAAAGAAATAACGATAATTAAGCAATATTATTTTATAATTTTTAACAACTTAAGTAGTTTTTAGCAGGTAAAAAGCTCTATTCAGGACCTCGTTCTTGCTGTAGCGCGCCAAGTTTAACAGCGAGGTTCCCGAAAAGTGCGCGTATTTCAGAAGGAATGCCGGGACCCAGGCTGGATACCGTCACTTCCGTCAATCGAAAAAATGGCGATTAACTTACCTTTGAGTTTTTCTGATACGCAGAGTTGCGAAATGACGTTTTTTTCTTGGCAGATTTGCGTTGCTTGGTCAGTTTAGATTAAAAAAATAGGTCTGTTCGGGTATATAAATCATGGAAATCGAGTGCCTATGACAAAAGTCATAAAGTTCCTGCTATTAGTCCGCTCAATTTTGAGAAAATAGTTTTGGACATCATGATCAAGGGTATGAAAACATAATACAAAGAGAGTGAAAGTAGTCGTATAGCTACAATGTCTCTATAATTCATACTTTACAACTTATTGACATAAAAGATTTAGAGATCTGTAGGTTAGTACACAAACCATCATACTCAATGGTATATCTCTACGAAAAAATAAGGATCTCGGGGATATGACATAAAACATCACACTCACCGTCAAAAGTTGTAATTTTAATTTCTACCCAATTGAGCATCAAATCAAAATAGAAAAACGACAAAATTGTCCCAAAATTTGCTCGTTGCTTGGATTGCAGCATCAATCTGTTTTCATATTCGTTTCAGCGCAAAATATGTACGAACAAAAGGAAATATTCGATATCCATAGAAATTAATTGTGTGTCAAATTGTTTTGAAACATCTATTTTAATAACGCTGTTTCTATATGCTTTCAACTGAATTAGATTGTTTTCAAAACCAATAGGAACAGTACTAAATATACTATCGTTGCTCATTGCGTCATTCATACATACGAGCATAATTCGACGTTGTTTATTTGTGAATAATTGATATAAAGTTTCAGTCATTTTATATGACCTGCACACGTCCAAATTCAACCTACACACGTACATGTAAATTCCTCTGGTTTACGGCGAAACAGTACACTTTAAAGTTCAGATTAGTGTCTGTCAACATTCCATAAAATTATAAAAGATCAATTCATGCGCTTTGAAATTGTAGACATTGCTGGACGTACGATGAACCATTGAACCCCAGAAAGAACGTTTCATACTAGTTTCATCGTTGGCTTGAATCCAGCCGTCTTACAGTTGTATAACAGTGAAATATGTCCTTGACACGTACATACCTATACACGCATGTAATGGTGTTGTGTACTCTGGTAGCTTTAAATCACTATTTTCAATATCTAATTATGTTTTCTTTCGTTTATTATTGGTGGAGTCCCGGATATAGCTTTAAGCCGGTTAAAATAAATAGGAATCCTGGGCGATATTTGAACATTTATATAACCCTCTCTAGTTTTATTATCATACAAATACGAAATACTCTACGCTCACAGTTTTTTCAAAGCAAATTAAATACCAGTACAATGTATAACGATAAACAGTTCATAGCATTGAGTCACTTTAATTAAATTTGAACTTCAGTATATAAAACTTTTAAATAAATAGTAATCTATTTCTATACAAATTATGGATGTCAATATTTCATTGTTCATACTAAACGTGAAGACAATAGGTCCATTGCTGTTCGTATTTATAATAAGAACCAAGATGTACCAATAGCCATATTTCTAAACGTTCACATTGTATTTTACAGCACTGGAAGAAAATCATTGAACACACATGGTTGATTACCAGGTGGCCTTTTAATGTATTCAATACAACAATGACTTTGTAAGTATTTTGCGCCGTTTGATTCATGTAGATCTATGTGTTACAACAATGACTGCGCAACCTCATAGCGCTTCGATGTCTCTATCGTTTCATTTTCGCATTGTTTTAATAACCAACCTATCTTGACGTGGACCATACTCGACATTTTCTTTTTTAGCCATTGATTTGGACCATGCAGGGAAAGTTCCGCTGATTCCTGATACTAATCCCCATTGGTCAATTTGTAAATGAATGATTTTTCCAGTGTCTGCTACACAATGTCATGTAAATTTGGTACACCTAAATTAATCACTCTTAAACTAGTTTCACAAAATGGAAAATAACAAAATGATGGTTTTAAGTTTATTTTATAATACGTCGATCATTTCATTCTTATTTCAGCGCATAAATAAATACATATCTTGTGGTAGTGCCTTATGTTGCCCAAATACTCTCCTTAAACCACGGGAGCTCACCTACTTAGTTCAATTACGGCGGACGTTAGGTATGCGGACCTCGGGATCTTGAGTTTGAACACTGGGCGCGACACGTGTTCTCTGTGAAGATTTGGTTGAAGAGAAAAACCCGCACAATTCCTCATAACGTGACATACTGCCGCCTGATTTCCTGAAGGGTTCAAGTGTTATTTTTGTAGTTTTGGGAAATTGCAATCAAGTATTTGAAAGTCAATAACTTTTTTCAGTTCAGTTTGAAATTCAATAAAATAGACAAAAGTATTCAAAACACATTCATAACTGTACCGAATGAACTTCAAAAAATATTTTGTTTAGAGATCTTCAAATTAAGGAAATAACATTCTTGATATTGCTCTATCATCAGAATTATTTTACTGGAAGTTAATTCCATAATGCAACATAGAGATAGGTCTAGAAATGCATTATTTGTCTTTTATTTTGATATGATTTCTTGCACAAATATGAAAAGTATGTTTTTGACCAAAAATGCCACGTTTAATAATAAAACACAATGAATGGATGAAAACAAACGTTGCTTTTATTATCGTTATCGAAACTTTTGACAATTGATATTTTAAGCTTCCGTGTATGTTGTATTTCAAAGAAACAAATGATTACATGAAAGCGATAGGTCAATTAAAAATTATTTTGAGACAAAATTTTAAAACTTTAAAATTAACATAAATTGTACATAGACCATTTAGTCGTCTGTTAACATATTCTTTTTCATACCATAATATATGGCCAACAAAAAATAAGATTTGAAACATTTCTGAAAATGTAATACAGCCAAGTTAACATTTAAATTAACATACTCAAAAACTTATATTTAAAAAAAGCTTGCAATATTGGAGCTTTAACATTAATATTCAAATGAGTTTAAATTTAAGAGCTGATTTAAAATTGGTTTGTATTAAATTTACAGATGTCTGAATATGGAACTACGGAGATAAGTTCTAGAGATCACGTAAAATCAAGAGATTATAAGATTGTACTGTCGGTGAAAATGATACTTTAAAAATAGAACGAGTAAAATCACACTGAACAGTTAGTTCATTTAACAAGTTCCACCTGTGTTTAGAAGGCTATTTTCGATTACCAAAGATAAACTTTAGAATTTGATGTAGTAAGATGTAAAATTTATACGCTGTATTAACTTTTATTAACTGATACGAGTGGTGATTTTAATATGGCATTGTGGAACTAATAGACAGTGGTTTTAATGACGTTCAGTCTTCGCGGATTTCGTTCTTGTGTCAAACAGAGACCTTACACAAGGATTCTCTTTGGATATATTGGTAGAGCTTGAAAAGCTTGTAACATTCATTTTGACCCCCAAAATGACACAGGTCCTCGTGAAAATGAAGCGAATATTATATATCTAATAAACAGCTTAGTATTCTTCATCAAGTCACTTCGCTTATACCATTTTATAGCTATTAATGACTATTATTCTGAAGGAAAGGTTAATAATCAACCAAAATGAGGTAAGAAATAATAAAAAAACGGCCATAACGTATCATCGCAATGTATTTGTCAGTAGAATGGTTCTATTAAATGTTTAAGCCATTAGTTCCAGTGCCGTGGCCAGATCCATATTTGCACCGAGGCATTCTAGGCGGTCCGGGGGCAAGCTTCCCCGTATTTTATTTTTATTAAAACCTGCTATTTTTCTCCATTACCTGCCCAAATTCTAACCGGGGCACGCACCTCGGGGTGCCTCAGTGTAGCTACGGCGGTGAGTTCATGGCCTAGAGTCTCCTATTATGATATTCAACGTTTATGTGACATGGTTCGGTATCTAATACTTTTCTATCAAAACTTGCCAATAAAATTGTTACGATTGTTTTGTTCTGAAATATTTAATTTGTTAACGTTTAACCACATTTATGTCGTCAGAGTTTTACATTATAAAAATGTAATCAGAGTAAAATCGTATTCAAGATGTACCTTCAACAGACGTGACATGTTATCAGAAAGTTAAAATATCGATACCACTGGATAATGTTAAAACAAATATAACTATAGTCACTAAGCATCTTTTGATTATTACATTTGAGACAACTTTAGTGCTATCTCCTTCATTACTTACTTTATTACTTAGTACATCAACAAGCTCACTTACTTTCTCTTCTCATTTGACTCGAAAGTTATAACGAACCTTTCAAATGTCTTATGATCGTCAATGAAGTGATGTGCGGTACTAATAATTTTTTAATTATCTAATAGTGAAAGTGACAAAAACTTCAGTGAAGCTTCTCTTCTTGTCTTCGTTTAATTCTTTTAAGGACACACACTGTTTGTGTTTTGAACATATACTAAGCAGCTCAGTACATCATATAATTTTACTTCACCCTGGACAATTAATACATATATGATTATTGCAAATAAAACTTACAATTACATTAAATAATACAATAAATTGTTTTTGATACTCCATTTTGTACCCTGACTTCCTGTATGTTTTTGTTTTTAAATGATTATATTCCTGAAAATCAAAATGACGCCAAAGTAATGTTGCTTTTGACAAATTCCACAAGGTACCATTAAACTAATGGCATTTTAATATTAATACTATTAGGTAATGTACTTTTAGGAAAGGTCTTACCAATAAAAACATCTACTTTGTTGACTTGAATAGTATAAACATAAGGTTGAATGTTTTGAGTGGTTAAATATCATTTGCTGCGGTTCATACGTATGTACATGTTTTTGTTACGTTTAAGATAGTTTATTAAATAGTGTATATTTATCTGTGCGTCGAATGTAAGATGTAAGATAAATCTAATGGACTCTTTGTGTGCGTCAATGAACAAAATATGTATTATACTTATGTACTTATATATGTACTTCTAAAATATTTATTCATCTGTTCAATAAACAAATTCTGCACGCGGATAACCCAGTACACTCGGGTCGAACGGCACCCAGTTAAAGCGACTTGACGATAGATTTCTCCGTAATATATCCAACAAACTGAACAAAACTTAAATAAAAAACAATGCAAAAAATTCCAAGGGTCAATAAAAGAAACTCAAACTAATACAGTTGTATTAGATATATAGATAATCCCTGATATTGAGGCCACCTTCGGCGTCCGAAAATTTGGTCGTAATTATGAGATGGTCTGATTATCAAGTTGAGTTATAGGGGAATTATTGAAAGCCGGTCTGAAAATAAGTGGTCGTTGTAACGAGTTGGTCGTAATGTTGAAGTGGTTGCTATTTGCAGTTTTATTGTATTTGCATCGAGTGTTTGCAAAATAGAAGTTCACACTAATTGGCCATATAGTTATCTCATTCATAGACGCGAATGCGTTGTAGCTCCGATTTCTTTGAATGGAAATCAGTCAAACTCTTACAATAGGTACCCACTCATATTGTGGATTCCATGTAACACAATGGCGTTTATGCTAATCACGTAAGTCGGCATTTTATCTACATGTACCCATTTGTCGAAGGTCACCATTTTGAATTATATGACGCGGTGGTTATTGTTGTATGTTGGGATTGTATGTGTGAATCAGAAGAGATGGATGTCTGAGAACCTGGGTTGAATTTCGTTTAACCATCATGTAATTAAAAGATTAACATAGTCTTAAAATAGTGGAGTTGTTGTCTATTCACCTCACACAAGAGGGACTATAGTGACGAGAGTCATACCTATTAGAAAACCGGACCTACTGATACAAGGTCCAAATTTTTATCACATACATGTATTAGCAAATGGCCAAACATCACATATTCGCACTCAAGTCTACATTTGAATAACTTATAATTTAATACTTAACCGTAATTGTGTCACGAGCATAAATTCTACACAGTGTACTTTTATGTTATTTCGATATTAGGCAATGTCTCTTTAAACACAACCGGACGTTTCAAAACTGACGATAATTAAAGTTTTATTGACGATTGTGTGTATAAATGTAATTGAATAAGTGTGGATAAACCTTTAAACCCGGTCTTAGTATGATATCATTGTTTCAGAACAATACGCTATGGTCAGATTCCGATGTCTACATACAACATACACTTATCAGCATTGATGCCAAAAACTCAGTCGAATGTATTTAAACCCCTCTAATCAAATTTCATTAGCCTGCTGTATTATATGCCATTGTATGATTATTGGCAGCACTCTATTTTGTAGTATTTGTTTACAAATAAAATTGCTAAACCAATACATGTTGAAGAACAAAACAATTTTGTTGGTTGTCGCGTATACGTAGCGGACCTTAGCACAATGGGAGTACATTTGTCCTTACAGTCACGCGTGTTATATGTGCTGATGAATTAAGTAGTAGACTCAAATTAGATTACCGCTGATACTTTACCTCTAATTTATGTAACGGAGTTGCCGATGTTGAAAGGATGCATTATAGTACATTGTGCGAGTTTAAATGATTATTCCGAGGTTATGCAACTTTAATACTAACTTAAATCTCATTCCGGTTTATCATTATAATTGATTGTTAATGTTCTAAGAATAAATCAAACCAGGCATTCAAATTGTCAATATCTGGTACGGAGGCGACCATCAACATGCGTATTGGAGCATTATCCATCATAAAATTCGACTACACCTTCTTTATGGATATTGTGGACTGATATACAATCAAACCTTTGAACAAAGGCCACCCTTAGGAAAGGCAAAAATGTGGCCTTTATTGACAGGTGGCCTTTATTCGGAGGTTGGTTTGTGCTAAATAATCAGTGACGATTTTTCAAAGAATGGCCTTTATTCACAGGGTGGTCTTTATTCTGAGATGGTCAAAAACACAGGTTTGACTGTACATTCAGTCATATACAGCGATGGGAGCAGTTTAAGATGTAATGAGGACAGATGTCACTAATCTTATACAGAAGGTCTTGTAGACGAGGTTAAGGTAACAAATCCTGAGCAACAGGCACAATATTGTTGTATCGAATTGTCATTTTAATAGTACATGTGACGTTGACTGGCAGATACTTTTGAAATCTTATCGATCTAACGTCATAAACGGTGACATGGTACCATTTGACTGATTTAAATTGATATTTTTGTCCTAATTTCACGGAACAAAACTATTTAACTAACATTACAAAACAAAATTAATGCGCTTTATTTGTTACGAGTATATTCAGTGCCTCTTGGCAAACATTTCCATGTATTATACATGTACATTTGTATTTTTACCATGTAAGAAGGTTCAACATTTAACCATCAGACCTTTTGAACATATATGATTTTTACTAATTTCATCCTATAACATATTCTAATTTACATACTTTCATTTAAAGTTAAACATTTGATATACGGATATTGTAACGTATTATATGATGGCTTTGAAATAGTCTAGCGCGTCAACAATGTAAATTATTTCTATGATAAGTACTTTACTGTTTTTTATGTGGAATTCATTTGAAATGAATTAAAGTGCCCATTAGTTCAAAATCAACAAACGTATTCTTATCACCATCACCTCTATGATGAGATAGTTTGTAAAGAAACCTATACTTTGATTAGCTAGTCTGTGTACACTGAAGTCATTCTGGAAAAAACATCACAGGTTCTCACTATGTCTCTGGAGTTTATGCCAACAAAACAAAAATATTCGCTTATTATACATCTATTGTACAGCATTTATAAATTTTATCACTTAAGACCTAAACATGAACAAGATTTTACGCACGAAAAAACTATTCATACATGTAGTACAATATAACCCCGAAAACGGATTCAATAAAATCGGAATTATCTGAAATTTGGACGATTTTTCAAATCCCACTTTTGTCGTTTATAATCAATATTTCTCTAAAACCTTTTGGCCCAGTCCGGAAGGGGTCCGCTTTTCTAGGGGTATTAATGTAGTATTTATGAAAGACAGATTTGAAAATATCATTAACTGACTTGTTTGCTATCTTGGGAAAGTAATCATATTTTCATATTTTTCTGTGATGATTTTAGTTAATTGACACACAGAGGCGCTATGGGCGTTAAGACCACTTCGATTGTTCAACAGCAAAGTGTAAGTAAGGTTGATTATTCACACCTCGATATCTTTATGTTTGATTCACATATATAGGTGTCTTGAATTGTATAAAACGGGTATATATAATTCCGATTCTAATTTGCCTTCACATCAGTTTTATGTGACCGTATTTGACGCTTATTTATGCATAGTCCTGATCGAATTCAGCGAAATAAAAAAAGGTAAAATAAAGGGAAATGAGCATAGGTACGTCTTATGACTGGAATTTAGTTAACAAAATACTCGAAATTGATAAGGAGGCAAACTTAATCTGCCGGTATTAGAATATAATTATGCAATATCATGTACTAAGATAATTCAACACCACTTTAATAAATGATTGGCAATTGTCTACTGCGGCCATATAAAAACGGTAACGGTATTATCTGAATAACCATAAGCTATCAAAATTTAAATTCAGTCGTACCTATCATTGTGTATTTAAATAATAAAAAACAAGTAAAGCAACGTCTTGCAAGATATTTATTCGGTCAGAAATATTGCGGTCGTTTATTAAACGTTTTTACACTACAACTACAATCACAATGGCGCAGTTTTAGACAATGACTTTATTTCACAATCGCTACAAAAACGTCCACTATTGGTTAGTTGAATACTGAACGCCCATTGACGCTCGTTCATTGGACTTGTACGAACATATCCGATTGTATAGAAAATTAGCTAATTGTTGAGGTTGGGTATAAAATCACGTCGCCCATATTGACGGACTTTATTCCCGTACTGAAGTAACTCGAGATGAGTTCTAGAAAAAAAGGAAAACTGTTTTTGGAGCTTTTTGCGTTTATTTCGTCATTTGTCTGCGCTTGCAAAGGTTTGTAATCATTACATATTATTATTTAACATTCGTTCATATCGTCTTTCCATCAGTTTCTGCTGATGCTATCATATTATATAACCGCAACAAAAATGCGAGTATGATATTATAATATTTCTTTTAAGATATTGTTTAGGCTCTAAAGACACTATTTTGTGGAAATAATGGCGAAAATAATATTTTAATTTAAAAAATATTTTATTTAAAAAATAAACAAAATATAAAATCTAACGGTTAAAGTTAAAAATCTCGCATCTTGTAAATATCCGGCAATAAATTAGTATAAGTGTAAACGGTTTAGTTAGTAATATGTTAGTATCAACAGTAGGTTAGTAATCGTTTTAGTAAATTACTAATTATTATGGAATAAGAATGAATGTTATGATTACATGTTTATGTACATATAGAACAGTTTGCTGTTCCTATAAATAGGACCAAAATGGCAGATATGTCCATTAGTGCAGTGGGACCAAAATGGTGGAACGCTCTCCCATGTGACTTGAAATGTGCTCTGAATGAAAACCAGTTCAGAAAAAAAAAAAAAATTTGTTTTCAAAATTCCTGTAGTAACTTACTAAACTGTACAAAGTTTTTAGACTGACTTATAAAGAGACCATGTGAAGTGCAATCGAATATCGGCATAAATTTTTGCGCCATATAAATGGACTTGTATTTGTATTGTAATCAAGGTTCACATTTGATAAGTCACAATTAACTACTGAATAAGGGCCTCAGTGGTTAAGTGGGTACGGTCTTTGTCTTGTAATCACTAGCTCCTTACCGATGCGAGTTCAAATCCCTTCCAGAGCCGAAGAACTCATTTGAGGATGATATCCAGATAGCTAGCTTATGATGAAACACTGTTTTTAATCTTGATGAATCAAAGCACTGAAAGAATTGTTGCGGACAGGCTTTAAAGTGTTTTAATAATCCAATTGCACCGAGTCCTGAAGTAAAATTTGCAATAAACACTCTGCTTGTGCCGACAGGTAGATGTGCTTGGTATTTGTTTTTCGTGAACGAAGCTCAACAACTTTCAATGCTGACAAATATATAACCACCCACTAGACAAACGAGTAAATGAAAAGCATAATATCTCCATTTGGAATGAAAAGGATGACGTTATAGTCATCAAACTTTATTCAATTTATTGCGATGAACTTGCGATACTTGAAGTTATGTCCTAATTTCATACAATCAATCAACAGAAACAAACTACTGTTGCTGTCATTGACACGCAGCTACTATTGGTAAACGCTGTACACCACAATGTATTACTCCAAGTCGTGAAACACAGTAAGCCATGGATAAATTAAACTCAACGCTATTTGTTTTATAGAATTGGAGCCTTTTTGGTCACTCCAGGCGAAATCTAACGATGAAACTCGGTATTAATATGGAATGTTACGCTAGCAAGCATTCTATTCATACATTGAAACCGTAGTTGGACTAAGTCTAGATGAAATGTTATTAATTTGTACAGACATTACAGCGTATCACTGGGCCTTAAGTTCGGGAGTATACCGTACCCATGTCGATAAATCTGTACGTCCATGAATGAAGTCATTGTAACTCCAATTTCTTCACTTTATTATTAGATTTATATGCAGCCTTATAAAATAAACTGGAAGCCAGTACAGTACAATCGAACCTCTCTAATCCGAACCTTTCCAATCCGGAATCCTCTCTAAACCGAATACGTCAGCTGGTCCCGATTTTTCTATGACGTATTTAATGCTACAAAACCTTTAGACTCCGGTACCTTTGTATTCCGAAAACCTGCCTAGTCCGAACGTTTTTGTCTGTCCGAGCGAGTGCAAGTTCGGATTAGAAAGGTTTTACTGTACTTGTTTTTGGACATAGTTCACAAGTTTGGCGGAAGAAAGCTGCACTAAGATAAGCGTGTGGTTTTACCATTTTTTACAGCCAAACTCTCGTCCACAAAAGACGTCGTAAACTTATTCATTCATCACAAATAATTGTTTGTTTAAGCATAGTGCTTATGTCACTATTTTGATCCATCATTATACACGATACATGCACTATGGTGATTAAATACTGTATATATATAAATGTAGTTTATATAATAATCATGATAATTATAGGATTACGTCGATACATCAATAATGAGCATAAAAACTCTTATGTCGATGTGTGAGAATATAAGAATTTTTTTAAAATGTGCAATAATTTACAATATGTATTTATATTCATACTTTGAACGTAGATAAAAGGGCTATTTTTTAATGCGGTTGTATGCAGTGACATTGAGAAGGCCACGCGGCTGGTGGAATTCATTGAAATATTCTCTTTTTGGTGAATATTTGGCTCTTTTATTCTATGAAAGTTCAAAGTCAGAGTATGCAATTATTTAAGTAGAACTTCACCTTTACACCTAATTTGTCTCATCACGAACTATGTCATACATAACAACATTCATATTTCATGTACTGATATTGAAATCTAAAATATTCCAAGGTAATAAGTTTTTGACCCAAACTTATTTGAATATCTCATAAACTTTCCGCACCATGGTTACTACTTCCATAAATGACTGCTTATTTGTATACCATAGTACCCTATGTAGAAAACCTCAAATAGTGACCACCTCAACATTACACGTTATTGTTATAACGACCACTTATTTTCGGACCGGCTTTCAATAACAAAAATAGAGTGCAATGTATGTACTACATCACAATTAAACACTTTCTACACACCATCGAAATTACATAATCAACATTATGCTATATTTATTACTTCCAATTCTATCTTTAAGTACCTGTTATCTAGATATTTGGCTAAAACAATATTTCGTAATTGTTAATCCGAACTTAAATCGAAAACATAATTGTTTCTTACCATTCAGGGGAATTATGAATTATTTATTATTAGTTCCACCTAATTAGCTGTATTTAAAACATGGACTTTATATAGAGTATCATGCGCTTCAATTACGTAATCGATATAAACAAACCAACGTGGAGGCATGGATATACTCTGTAAACAATGACATTTTGATTTCCAAATCACAGAACGCAATATCAACTTGTGTGATACAGTAAAACCCTGAAAATGGGAATTTTCAGAAATTGGCACGATTTTTTTTCAAGTCACATTTTTTCTCTTCTATAATCAATTGTTCTCTGAAAACCAGAATTCTCAGAAAACCGGACATTTTTCCCAGTCTTAAAGGGGTTCGGTTTTCAGGGGGTTTACTGTACATGCATATCGATCTTACTATATTTTATACATAATTACAATTTCTGAACGGCGTGGTAATTAATATATTTGATATGTTCATGTATTTTTTTTTGCAATCACTTTTTATTTACCCTGCATTCTATACTATAATTTAATGCGCAATTTAATATTTTTATAACTAAATGTTTTCAGTGACGTTTAAATAAAGCGGAATAAAACGAACAAAAGACAAACAATTATACAAATTATTATTATATTTCTATTATTTATATGTCAAAAGTTTTTTGTGTCTACGACAGTGATTCAATTAATTTGTTATAATCTCGCTGCCTTTAATTAAAATGCATTATCGTATATGTCATAATTCAAAAATAGTCTTATTTTATTCCTTTTGCTGTTATTGTACAATAGATATTTCATTTTTCATGGCTTCAATGATCAACTTCAAAAAACAGTTTTGTCACCCTTTGATAGCTGAATCTCCTGGGTCATCGATGGTCAAGATTTTGCACAAAATGCTGACTTCAAATTGTAATGTCCGTAAAGGGGGTCTATAGTAATTTCATATCTACAGAGGATCATTTTTGGGCTAAAATTCCAAGGCCAGATTTAGTTTAATTCAAAATATTGGTACAATTAGATTGATAAAAAATATTTAATTGGCATTACATAGCAAGTGTTTTTTACACGTCAGTCAATTGTCTGACATTATAATTATGTAATATAATAAAATTTTGAAATTTTGAATATGCTTTTATTATACATATATGGGATTCAGCAAATTTATATATTTTTAATAGCGGTAATTAATGTAATTGATTAATGTCGCATTTATGCAACAATGTTTTGCTGACAGCAATATTAGCGGACAAAGTACACTTCTGAATTATAAACAGTCGTTTTTTCTGGGAGTCTTTTGCATTAAATAAAGAGGGGAAAAACGGGACTATATAATCGTCCTTTAATCTGAAAATTCCGTTTTTGTCCGGTGCATTTAATCGGCTACATTAATGCAATTCAATTAAATTGCAGGAACCCACCGAGTAACGCATACACTTTTCGCGACTAATAATTTTTTCATTAGATAAAATTCAGACGAATGGAAAATAAACAAATTTTAAAATAACTTAACTCATCTCATAAAAGGCTGGAAAGTCATTTAATGCCCAAAATTCCATAAATTAATCACATCACAATAAAAAAGAAATAAAGTGTATATAGCTAATGCGTTAATACAATATTTCATTTGCTAAGAAAAAAATCAGACTAAGGTACAATGCGATTATTATAAAATTACGTATCATTTAAATACATTATTATATTTACTTACCAAAATAAATAGAGAAGGCAGAGTTTAAAAAGAATTTAAAGGTATAATTTAGCCAATTTTTACTTTGTTTAGGAGAGGCAGAATGAGTTGCTTTTCGGAAAGAAAATAACGATTATTTGGAAATAGATGCAAAAAGGTTTCCTCGGATTTTATGCTGCAAGATTTGATGCTTAAGTTTATATGTTATTTTTTCTAGAAATCTTGTGAGGGATTGAATTGAACTTTTTTTGTATTGAATGCGAATCAATCACATAAATATTCCAGGAATTGAAATGCTAATAAATACACAGGTCCCCGTATTATGGTTATAGATTCTGACTTGAAATTACTAGCCTTTCACCGCTGTGAGTTCGAATCCCATCCGGGACAAAATTTCACAAGTGAGAAAGCTGTCCAGCTGGCTTACGGAACGTTGGTGATTCCACCCAGGTGTAAGTCTGGGGTTTTCTTCCACTACTGAAGCTAGAAAAGTCGCCAAATGACCCTGGCTGTTCGTGTGATGTTAAACAGTGAAAAAATAAATTATACAGCGTTCAGTTATAATTAATGCCACAAATCTAGTAAGACCACTTGTTGTATTAATAGATTGTACATGCGTATCAACAGGGGGTGGACAGCGCAAATTCCTGATTGTTTAGACACGTGTAATGCACAAAATACCTCAGCGTGACAACATGACGTTAAAATATTCCACCACAGTTTACATGTCTCCCACCTATTGTACCGTAACAGCTAAAACTAATGACTAACAAAAACGCTAATTCATGATCGCATTTTATTGTTCGTAACGATACTTGCGTTTTGTTCCGAATGAGTGTGAATCCCAATCTTACATTGAGTGGCATTGAGCAGATACGTAAAAAGATACAATGCAATTAATATAATATCATAACGTGTTCATAACTAATCCGAGAAACGTGCATGACGGCTGAAAGCATTAATTAATCATGACCACTTTAACTACCGTAATTAACCCAGTTTGAAAAAATGTCGATTTTCCTCCATATGTGGAGAAAGCGTTGGCTCCCTGTTAGTACTGGTCAGTTTACAGCCCAGAAAAACTGGTTGGGTGAACCGCTGTATATAGCTGAAAAATTGTTGAAAAAAGCGGCGTTAAACCCAGTGAAATAAAGTAATGAGCCCAACCCGTGACCCGTTACGTTACCCTGTTGTTAACACTTCGTAGGAGAACGTAAAGAAATTCGTAAAGTTATTAGTCCTAATTTTTCCCTAAATATTTCAATGCAAAATAACGTCGAATCCAAATACCATGGCTTATCCGAAGTGATAGACGGGTCTTTAAAATCAAGCAAATCCGAAGTCGAAAATTAACTCTGATCAACCAGACTGTCCCTAGAAGGATTTCTTTAATGTGTACTTATATTAATTCTCTCGATGCACCCATATGATTCTGCATAATGGATAACATAAGATCAAAATCGTTGCGTACATCTATTTTTTTTAATTTTTATTTTGGATGAATCTTTTAAAAGTTTAGATTGCAACATTATTACAATAATCAGGATAATATATTTTTTTATTTAAATAGTATTTATTATTTTCTTAAAGACATTTCAAGTACTGTTCCTTCACTATTCAGAAAATTAAATCCATATTTAGATTATAGATCGTTATCAAATTAAACCGTACGGTTGACGTTTTATGTCTGGGTTTTATACCTCTCTTAGTTAGCGATCATTTAATGAATCAAAACACGACCATAAAGTATCACTCGATATTGACATAAATGATTGAATTTAACAGAAATACAAAAAATCCATTTATTAAAATTGGTTTTGTACGTAAACAAGGTTTAATCAGGCGAAAATACCATAAATAATTTCTTTAAAGCTCTAGTTCTGATAACAATAAATAATTATATATACGCTTACGCGTGACTATCAATATTTGCGTGTTGACAGCTAATCAGAATTAACAAGAAATAAAAATATGTGTGTTAAAATGATAATATTTTTCTTCCGATATTGAACTCACGCATTTATATAACTGGACAAAAATCATCTATATCAGTCGTGACCGTATACATAACACATGAAAGGTCTCCTTTAATTACTATTTCCGATAGTATTAAATACATCAAAGGCCGTACGACATGAAAATAGAAGTTTTGTTGTATACCTGTTAAAAAGAGAGGGTAACACGGTACAGACCGCATCATACCAACAAACATACACATTGGCTTTTGAACAAAACCTGTTTCATGAACAGCTAACACACTTCAAAGAACACTTAGTATTTACAGCCTAGAACATTTTCAGATTTCCATCTCTTTAAACAGTGCTATGTTTTCAGTGTTAAAATATGCATGTAGTTGGCTTAGGGTATACAATTAGTCGGAGATCTGACTGATGTCAGACTGCGTGTATATTTTTAATTATTCACAAAACCATAATTGAACTACAATGAAAAACTTGAAAGGAACAATAGATAAAATCTAACGTAAAATATTCCCTTTCTCTTTCAGAGAACTAATTATTAAACAAGCCGACTAATGTTAAGTTATCTCAGAATTGAAATATTGACACTTTGATTCTAGGACAAATCATTTAGCGTTCGGCGATATATTAAGCATATTCCGTAACACCTCTCCAGAGCGGCCCACTCTAGAGCAACAACCTCCCTTCAACAACAGCATGATTTTTCCAATTGTACGATTAAACTATTAATTTAACCTCTCTAAAGCAACAACTCCTCAACAACAACATAATTTGCTTCTGTCAAAGGGTGTTGTTTGGAGAGGTTGCACCGTACACGTTAAATTCCAGAAGGAGGAGAACAGAGTGTCGATAATGCATAATGTAAAATACTTTATTAAAATTTCCACATATCTTATGATTTCACTGCCTCATACTGTACATGCTACGTGTTCACTATGGTAGTAAGCTGAAGCAAGTCTTCAGAATGCTGTTATACCAATGTCCGCGAAGTTTTGATATACTTAACCATACAATTTGTATATCTCTGGTATAACATTACATATATTGGCTACATGTTATTTTACAACATTACATATATTGGCTATATGTATATTTACAACATTACATTCGCTACATGTATATTTACAACATTACTTATAATGGCCACATGGATATTTACAACATTTTATGCAAAGATCAAGTGGCATTATAAGAAACAATACAAACATACATATAACCCGTACTGCGGTTTTAACATGTATTCAGTGTGTGCTGATCGGTTCTTTCATTTCATATGTATTTTATTAAACTCGATTGAGAAATAAAAAAATAAAACCCTAGGGCCGTAAAATCGATTAGTTTTCTTTCATTTTTGGTTATATGGCCGGGGAATACACTTAGCCCATTTTCCACTTCAGATCTGGTGCACCTAGTAATGATCCGAAATAAACCGCATTCATGTAGTCTGTATATTATACAGTTATGTCCACATTCTACAACAAAATACATCAGAACAACACACAATATAATATTTTTGGACTTTTTGCGTATAATTCTATATTTTTTTTCAGGCGCAAGTGTGACCTGGCTGGATCCTCATGACGGAAGTTTAGGCGGGGAAACAAGACTAACTATTTATGGATCAGGTAAAGTCAGAAAAAAAATTACGCAACCACTATTCCCTCACCATTGACGTAGAAGATTAAGACAACTAAAGTTTCTGATATGTATAAAGTATATGAAAATGCTGCACATATTGCTTTTCTTGCTGCGATGTATAGTGCAACCCCTCAAAACTAGACTCTCTGAAAACCGGAACTCAGATGATTCTAAGACTCAATTTTTCTCTTCCATAATTAATAGTTCTCTGAAAACCGGAATTCCAAGAAAACGGGGTTTTTGGCCCAGTCATTGATTTTATGGGTTATAGAGTATTTTACTGTCTAATACAAGCAAAATGATCATTGTTTAAATAGTGTAGTTATTTCTCTTACTGCCAGGATTTTCCATGGATCAGTTCAGTCAGGATGATGATCCGGACACAGGGAACAAAGTGTACCTGATCGGCGCTTCCGGCAGTGAATATTCATGTCCGGTACTCAAAGATGGCTCAACAGAAACACAGATAATGTGCTATACACCAAAGTAAGATACTCCTAAAGTATTTCGCCACTAAAATAAAACAATATATTGTATTGTGCATTAATCACCCACTATTCTTTATGTAGATTTATGTGTTATTCTATTTTGGAAACTATCGCTGGCATTTACTCCGCTGATGTGCAGTTTCCTTTTATTATAAGAATGCCGGAGTACATTATAATCCCTGAAAACCGAATTCCCTGAAAACCGGAATTCTCAGAAAATTAGACTTGTTGCCCATTGAGGAACAGGGTTTTCAGGGGTTATACTTTATATACCAGTATGTAATCAGGATTCTTTCTTATTTATTTGCAAATGTATCTTTAAGTGGTATGCAGGAAGAGGATCATTATGTTCAGGTGGTTGTGGATGGTGACAGGATTGCGGACAGTGGTCTTTGTAACGGTAATCCGAAAAGTCGTGACTGTACTTACAAGGTGACATTTTACACTTCCATATTCACATAAGTTATACTATACGCTAATCGTAACCACGAGTATGTGAAATAAAACGAATCTAAGAACATCGATGAAGTATACTCCACATAACCATTGATTTTGACGAACTGTGTGTAGGATGTAAGTCAGCTTAGCAAGTACATTTTGCGCTTGAATGAATGCATTATGCATACAACCTTCAGTAAGCCTATATAATGTACAAAGTTTGCGTTAAATGTTTTCAGCCAAGAAGTAGTCACACGCCTACTGTAACATCGATGACTCCCCGGTCAGGCCTACCAGGTGAGGTGGTGAAAATTTACATACCTGTATATAATGACAAATGACAATCCGATGGTGTACATTTTAACGCGGTTTTAGTGAATTCCTTGTGGGCCCGGATTATTACAGTCTAACCTGTGTTTGAGACCACCTCCAAGTAAAGACAACCTTTCGAATAAAGATCATTAATTTAAAAACCATCTCTGATTATTTAGAACAAACTGACCTCCGAATAATGGTGATCTGTCAATCAAGACCACATTTTTTCTTTTTCAAGGATGGCCTTTGTTTACAGGTTTGACTGTACTCCATTATATTCATAGTTAACTACATCCATCACAATGAAATTAAGCACGCTGTGTCTGAGAGAAGATGGACCTTTCACTGTATCCTATTTGTCGCCGCGTTTTATTCTTTAACTAATGATATCGATACAAGTTAACTTATTGAACGTTTATACATTCAGAATATGATAAATTTAGTTTTAGAATTTTTATCTAATTAAGATGGTTATGTACACACACGACCCTCGTTCACAGGAACTCGTTTTGGATACGAACAAGTATACGAACCCCTGATTGCACTGAGTCTCCTTTGTTTAAAGTGACTACAGAATGTCGAATTAAATCATATTAGCAAAACATACGCCGTTGTCATGTCATAATTTACACTACTTGTCATGAACCATATTTATACTATGCATACACATATTATACTGCAGGTACATTGATAAGTATGGAAGGTAAACTCTTTACTGACAGATATGGGAGTAACATTGCTTCTGCCACAAATGAGAGGACACAGAAGATATTGAGGTAGAATAAGGCTATATTAAGCGATATACGGTTCTTTACAATTAACAGTTTTACATCTTTATTGGAGTTTTAGAGTTTATCGTCGCACCAACAGCATCAAATGCCAGGGTCATTTGGCGACTTTCTCGCTTCAACAGTGGAGGAAAATCTCAGGCTTACACCTGGGAAGAACCACTGACCTTCCGTAAGCTAGCCCACACAGCTTCCTCACATAAGAAATTTGGTTTCGGATGGGAATCAAACTCACAGCGGTGAGAGGTTAGCGATCACAAGTCAGAGACTATAACCACTCGACCACAGAGGTCCCAAAGAGTTTTATAACACGAAACTATTCATAACAATCGTACTATCCCTGTGTATACAGTACAACCTTAAACACAAACACCTTCTGTTCAGTGAAACATTGAATCATTTTGAGTTTATGAATTTAGCATTTGACTGTTGATAGGAAGTCATATTCATTGTATCTTTTATTTAAACTTACATTACATTGTAGGGTGTACGAAGGACCACAAGACTGTGAACTGAAAAATGGCGATGATTTGTAAGTTTATTAATTATGTTTCCCCTCTTTTACATCCAAGTCAATAAAAATTTCTTCAAACGATAACAAAGAGAATCGGTTTATGTTTTTTCTAGTAAGCGAGTACGTACAAATAAATGTGATTTCATTGTACACATTGTTATTTCATTTTCTATTGTATGGTGGCATATTTCTGTATACACTTAGCGAGTTAATTTTCGCAAAAGCGTTCTATGTTTTCGTGTGAAAAAAAACCGGGTCATTTTCATGAAAATATTTTATCGTCCATTTAATAAGTACGTTTACTATCTGATGTAAAGATCTTATAATGAAATGTATTTGAATCTTTGTGGAAACGTCTTTGTTTTTTATGAAAATCTGGTAAGTGTTCGTGAAAAATTTCTGATATCTTATGCAGAAATATGTCATCATAGTATTGCATTAATCCTTTGCCTCATAATACCACATTTCCCCGCATCTGGAGCAGACGACTTTTGAAAACATGGTGGTAACATAAGCCATTGCTTGTAATGAGTAATTGCTTCTTTCGCCACAATGTTTCCCGTTCTGTCAGAGAGAAATAACCCAATTGTCTTATATAAATTGATGATTTGTAAATTAGTTTTCAATTTAGAAGAGTCCAAATTATGTTTATGAGGTAAAGGATTATAAAGAATTGCCTTATAGTTAGTCGTAGTGTTCCATCTCTGTCGTCATTATTGATACTATTTCTGATATTACTATTTCTGATACTATTATTGATACTGTTTCTGATACTATTTCTGATATTACTATTTTTGATACTATTATTGATACTATTTCTGATACTATTTCTGATACTGTTATTGATACTATATCTGATACTATTTCTGATACTATTATTGATACTGTTATTGATACTATTTCTGATACTGTTATTGATACTATTTCTGATACTGTTATTGATACTGTTATTGATACTATTTCTGATACTGTTATTGATATTATTTCTGATACTGTTATTGATACTATTTCTGATACTGTTATTGATACTATTTCTGATACTGTTATTGATACTATTATTGATACTGTTATTGATACTATTTCTGATACTGTTATTGATACTATTTCTGATACTATTATTGATACTGTTATTGATACTATTTCTGATACTGTTATTGATACTATTTCTGATACTGTTATTGATACTGTTATTGATACTGTTATTGATACTATTTCTGATACTGTTATTGATACTATTTCTGATACTGTTATTGATACTATTTCTGATACTGTTATTGATACTATTTCTGATACTGTTATTGATACTATTATTGATACTGTTTCTGATACTATTTCTGATACTATTATAGATACTATTATTGATACTATTATTGATACTATTATTGATTCTGTTATTGACACTATTATTGATACTATTATTGATACTGTTATTGATACAATTTCTGATACTATTATTGATACTATTTCTGATACTATTATTGATACTTTTTCTGATACTTTTTCTGATACTGTTATTGATACTATTTCTGATACTATTTCTGATACTATTATTGATACTATTATTGATACTGTTATTGATACTATTATTGATACTATTTCTGATACTATTTCTGATACTATTTCTGATACTATTACTGATACTGTTATTGATACTATTTCTGATACTATTTCTGATACTGTTATTGATACTATTTCTGATACTATTTCTGATACTGTTATTGATACTATTATTGATACTGTTTCTGATACTGTTATTGATACTATTATTGATACTGTTTCTGATACTATTTCTGATACTGTTATTGATACTATTATTGATACTATTTCTGATACTGTTATTGATACTATTATTGATACTGTTTCTGATACTATTTCTGATACTGTTATTGATACTATTTCTGATACTATTATTGATACTGTTTCTGATACTATTTCTGATACTATTATTGATACTATTTCTGATACTATTATTGATACTGTTTCTGATACTGTTATTGATACTATTATTGATACTGTTTCTGATACTATTTCTGATACTATTATTGATACTATTTCTGATACTGTTATTGATACTATTATTGATACTGTTTCTGATACTATTTCTGATACTATTATTGATACTATTTCTGATACTGTTATTGATACTATTATTGATACTGTTTCTGATACTATTTCTGATACTATTATTGATACTATTTCTGATACTATTATTGATACTATTTCTGATACTGTTATTGATACTATTATTGATACTATTTCTGATACTGTTATTGATACTATTTCTGATACTATTATTGATACTATTTCTGATACTATTTCTGATACCTGTCAAACAGTTATGGTCTCAGTTTACTCAATGAAGACACAGACGACGGTGTTTTAGTATGTGCCACGAAAGGAACTTCAGTCGGTACGTACTGTTGTTTATCTTAACATGTCCATTTATAAAGATTTTTTCAGGATAATTCTTCACAGTGTTCATGAGTGTTCTGTTAATTTAGATAATGTGTCAAATCGTTTAAGGGATTCTGTTATTAGGAATGTATAAACATGTGCGTCTGCTAAATTAGTGTTTCCGTTGCAGTCTTTGGTGTAGTTACTGGGTATTGCCTAGACCTTGAACGTATCCATTGACAGAAAATACAAGAATTATTGTCTTTTTGATAAATATGTTTCCACCGGTGTTTAACGTCCCACCAACAGCCAGTGTTGTTTGGCAACATTTCCAGCTTTAACGGTGGAGGAAGACCTCAGGCTTATACCTAGGTAGAACCACCGGCCGTCTGTAAGCTTGCTAGACTGTTTCTTTATATATAAAATTTGGTCCCAGGTGGGGTTCGAACTGACAGTGGTGATGCGCTAATGATCACTAGTCAGAGACCATAACCTGTCGACTTAGGAGGCGCTTTGATACGTAATGATCATATATATATGAACCTGGTTGTATGTGATGAAAACATTCTGAACATAAAACATGGAGAAAATCTGCCTGAAACGGCAAAAGCATTGTTCTCATAAATTGAAGGTCATTTTTTTCAGGATTTTATAACGCAAGTTTTATCGTGGAGTCACCTTTTGGAAGGTAGGAACAACATCTGTACGGCTTGTATTGCTCATCCATATGTTTCGTTGTTAAAACCCGCTCATAAATAGGAGAGGAAATTACAGTAAAACTTCACAAAGCGACCATCTCTCAATATTACGAAAACCTTATTATAACATCCAACTATTTTCATGTCCCGAAGGTGGTCTCAATATTGGGTTTTTACTGTATTATAAATATTCTTTTATTTATGATAACCACTTCTAAACTTAGTTAACTTAATGGTAATCCTACCTTATGTAAAGATTAATGTAGACTATAGAGCACATTCCTAACCAAGTATTGGGGCCTGAGATCTGTGGGGCTCCGGCCTTCATCCTCTGACTTAATGGAAGAGGCGCGGATGCTAGGAGTCTAAAGAGTCGATGAGTTTAATTTTTCGTTAACATTTAGTTTAATTTGTGTGCAAATAGTGTAAAAATGAGATCTTTACCAGAGAGGTACTCAACGGACAAAAAGATTTGAATGAATATTTAATATGCTATTATTTTCTTGCGTTACAGAGCAGACTGCCTCTTTTAACTATATTGTGTTGTATATTTATATTTGTAGATCTAAGCCAGACGCGTACTTATATCGGGTTTCTTACAACGACGATATATATATGTTCCAGGCTTACACAGGTATGCATAGTTTCCACCTATTTATGTATTGTGTATGTATCATATAAAAAGTAAGAATTAAATGGTCGCTTTCTGATACTCATGAGCGCGAAGTCAGTTTCCTCAGGTATACAGTCACACGTAAGATCCATTGTTTTACAAGTTGAAGCCAGTAATTAAAACAACTTTACATAATGTAATGTGTGTTTTATGAAGGTGGTCGGTTCATATTTTGCAGATATATCTGGCATCAGTCATTCCGTGGGAAGTGTCGATGGCGGACTTGCTTTACGTATTTACGGAAACAATTTTGATGACCATGCTCCATACGCAGAAGCCAAGGCCTTCGTCGGAGGTAAAAACCTGAAACATGAATAACTTTTTTACGACACAGGAAATTCACGTTACAATAATAAAGTCTCCTTCACATATTCATTTTATACTAATTTATTTTAGCTCGATTGAGAAACAAGCAATTTTGCTTATATTAATCACGCTCGAGTCCGCTTCCTGGATACTATTCCAGTACTGCGTCTGAAAAATGGGACTGCGAAGTTCATGAACGAAACCCGTCGAAGCTGGGATTCGAACTCAGAACCTTCGGATCAGAGGTCGGACGCTCTACCTCTAGGCCAAGATGTCTCTGCACATATGGATCACAGTCTAATTCTATCATGCTTGGAACATATCATTGATAAGAATTTAATATATACAATTATGTATAGCAGTTCTCTTTGGCATAGAATATATCATTGATCATTGTATTGTCTATTTATTTCAGACACGGTGTGTGAAATTACAAACGTGGTTCCAGACGAGTATGTGGAATGTGTGGTGGCACCCGAGCCACAAAACCCTGGTTCCCAGTTTATGGGTGGTCGTGGTATAAACTTCGAGTATTGGAACAACCAATCATCAAGTGACCATGACAGTATAAGGTCGTTGACAAGCGCAGATTCTGGCTACAACGTGACTTTTCTCGATGAGACATATTTTTATGACTTCAACTCGATGGACGATTACGTCAGCAGGATGACCTTCTTTTTCTCACCTCCACACACTGGAGAATATGAGTTCATGCTTCTTGCTGATGATTCGGCTAGGCTTTATATAGATGGCGTAAGATATCTTTACTTTTTATTTTTATTTTAAACTTTGACTTGTACAGTTTTTTGTAGATAAAAATAGTTAAATTCTTTTGCGATGGATCATTAAACTGAATAAATGCGCAATAGTACTGATAAATGGTGTAATTTAGTTTGTTTTTCTATCTTCCCCAGACAGACACTTCATTAATAATTGTCTTATCCATCAATAGGTAACAGTTGTTACATCAACGCGTTCGAGGCAAAGTTCTTCAAGAATAACATTGGACGAAAATACAAGGTAAATAGAGAAAAATAAAGAATAAACCAACTGTAAATCACAAAATCAACCGACTCTCCTTTCCTTGTTGAGCAAAGGTCCGAGATTCGTTGAAACAAATTCGCCTTTTAAATTTAATGGTCACCAACCTTTTTTCGCAGACACAGCTCCTGTGATATTGTTATATGAAACAAATGTAGCACTCATTGCTAATACTTAGAACCACAAATGTTTGCCCTTTATCCAGATACCTTATGGAAATAACACACTATGAATACGGTGGGGATTCATTCGTTGACTTAATGGCGAAGTTTTACAACACCACATTCATCAATTCTATGACTGGGAAAGCGGAACAGGAAGTGCAGACTATCAGCATATCTTCTACTGTCATGTTTGACGTACAGGTACCACTTATGTTATTATGTTATTATGTTATTAGGCGTAAAAAATAGGTTTGTTTCCGGTTACCCGACCGACTCATCTTTTACCTGCGGACTCAAACGTTTTTATAGCATCCAAATATTAGTGCTATATTGTAATTTTCACAACAGTGTTGCTGATATATATAGAAAAAACGTAAAAGAAAAACCCTATCTACTGACCCATATTTTTGGGGCATGTAACTGGAAACAAACTTTTTTTGCTTAGGCCTTAGGCATGCATTTTTATGTCGACTGAGTCCCTTGTCGATGTCGACATCTTCTTTTACATACTGCATAAACTATGAATAAATGTTCAACCCAATCATTTTGTTACATCAGTATCCGTATATTATGAAGTCAGTATAAAGCATGTTACTTATGAAATCCGTTCAAAAAACGTGCAATGCCATAGCGATAAAAGAATTGAGGAGTATCTTACTTCTTGATTGCAATTGATTTTATCATCTTTTTTGTTGATCCTATTTAATTTGCATTAATCTGAGCAATCAATTCAATTGCCAGCAATTGTAATTCTACCCAAAACCTTCCGAGATTTATGTACACATCTTCTTTGTTGATATTATGAAAAAAATCAGGAACTGAGTGTCGATCTTTTGTTCTATTTGGATACTGAGAACAAAATTTCAGGAATCATGTTTTGGTTGTCCTGAAAAATATCAAAATATTTCAGGAACTAAGTTTTGACCAGTTTAATGCACAAACACCAGTGAAAGAAGTACAAACTGTTGAAATAGATACACCAGGAGAGTTTAGATTGGGAATGTATGGAGTTTTTACAGGTTCGTAATACTTTAAAGCTCTGAATAATCAAATCTGGATGTAAAGCTACATGTTGCACGATTCGAGTTTTTGTGTGTGTGATTTTCTTCTTCTTCGCAAATACTGTTTCTTAATTATTTTTTGTAATGGGATTTACCTAACGAAGGTTATTAAGACGTATTTAATGCAATTGTTAACACATACTTACAGGACCACTTACAACTGAGTTTGAAGACACAATGATCCAAGATGCACTCGGAGCTCTACCTATTTGGGGAAGCGGTGAATCCATCCTTGTAACAAGAAGACAGACTACGCCGCCGTCATATCAGTTAACATTTGAATCTAAAAGAGGTAGATCTAGAATAAATATAAACGTTATAACAATTAGAGCTGAAAGTCACCGTTGAAATATGAAAAACGCATACGCGGCATGTCAGTGATGAATTAAGCAGTTTGTCAACTGCACGGTATGCATCAATTTCTCCATCACAACACATTTTGTAAACAAGTTCGTATTAACCCTTTGCCTTATAAGCATATTTCGGACACTTCCGAAGTCAAAGCTAATATACAAAACATCAATTTATACAAGATAATTGGGTTATTTCTCTCTGACAGAGGGGAAAACATTGTGGCAAAAGAAGTCATTATTCATTACAGGCAATGGCTTCTTTTGCCACGTTTTCAAACGTCGTGCGGGCAAATGGTTTTAATGGGTACTGGAGGTAACATGGTAAATTTATATTGTTACGGAAGCCACCAAACACGTTAATCTGGTTATTTTATAAGTAATAACTTGCATTATATTTCTTCTTGTAGGTGATTTTCCAGATATCGAAGTGATAAAAGTTAAAAATAGCTCCCGCGTCTTGTATTCAGTAACAGAAGATACGCGTGGTGAACCTGATCTTGACACAGTTGCGTTAAAGATGGATGGTGTTGTGTCAATGCCATTCTCTGTGTCCTCAGTGTCTGCAGGAAGTGTAAGTTATGATAATACGTACAGGGTTATTGAATTCATTAATTTCATTTACTTAAGATGTCTTAAGGACACTAAAGACTGGTTTCAAAACAATACTTTTAATTGTAAATCATTCTATCTTTCGCACAAATATTTCGTATTGTATTAGAATGCAGAAAAAACACAGTACTTAATATCGTTGAAAACAGTACTTTGCTTACTAAATCTCATTTCAGAAATCGAATGTTTTTTTCTGAATAATGTCTCATTATTTGTAGTTGTCGTCAGCTGTAGAAAGTTTATTTGAAGCCAAGTGCCCGAGTGTATTCGAAAGTAGAAGTCTGTCCACACACTACGAGAGTTTTGAAGCTGATTCCAAATCTTTCTCCGGACAGAGAGTTAAAGATACTGATCCATTCTGTGGGAGATATGCCTTAAAGAACCCGTGGCGAATTTATAGAAAATCTGATGATAAGGATCCAGGAATTATGTTGTCTCAGTATGGAACGGTAAACAGAAAATATACCACTCTGTAATAATGTACTTGGCTTTCATAAAACCATTAACGTATGTTCGTTAAATTTGTTAATCCGGTAAAGATACGATATTGATATCTTAATAACAGCTGTACCACGCGGAGACCATATTCGTGAAAGGGGACCTCGTCTAGAGTGTCAAAAATGTAGTACAATGTAATATAAAAATATTGTAATGATCGTTAAAACGATAACATTGCTTCATTAAAATGTATTATCTTTTTTAGCTATGTTTCGCATACAAAGGTTTCTTATCACCAAATATCGGCGTGAGATTTTCTTACCAGAGTTCCGAAGATTTGGAAGTTCATTCCCAAAACTTCAATTTGAACTATAATTTCCAGTCAGATTCTGGCTCAGAGTAAGAGCTTACAAGAAACTTATTTGTTACTTTTATAAAAGTTAATATGCAATAATAACATAAATAGTCCATTAAGCTGAATATAGTGGGAACCAGAAACATTGTTAACATTCATTTATGTATTACATATAAAAGTACAAATACAAATTTTGAATTTTGAGATAAAAAAAATTAAATTCAAATTAACCAATTAATGGTAAAATACTTGTGAAATAAAGGCATCACGAATATAGTACTTAGTATATAAAAAGATAAATTGTATTTCTGTGAACATAATAATATGTTTAAAACACTTTCAGATCAGTGACATGGTATTACGCCTGTGTGGACGTATATGATAAGGTATTTGATCGTAAACCTGATGATTTAAATCACAGACTGGAAGAAGTCTGGGTGTATCGAGCTAATGCTGGAGAGGATATTTTTGTTGATTCAGTTTTTATAGGAAGAACAGCTACCACTAACGAACCGGGTAAGATTAAAGTACAGTAAAACCTCGATATTAAGATCACTTTCGGGAGCCGAAAATCGGTTGTCGTCTTGAATTATAGGAGAGTTATTGAAAGCCAGTCCGAAAATAGATGGTCGTTAAGACACGGTGCTCGTTATATTGAGGTGGTCGTTATTTGAGGTTTTACTGTATGATCATCATAAAACAACTATGTTTTAATCATTCTTACTGTTAGAAAGTATTATTGTCTAACTTAGCATAATCCTTTCCGCAGAAGAAAAAACGACATTTCTGAAGAATATTTGACTTTGTTTATTGTTCAAGCGAATTACATTGATTATAATCTAAACCAACAACCATCTTCACCCAACTGAATAATTGTTTGTATTTATTAAGCACCACTATCTAGTATCTGTTGTGAAAGAAATGAACGGAAAACTACTTTAAGGCATTATATCAGCACAGACCAAAATTATTATATATTAAAGCAGACAGATTTGCGGAACTTTTGTCATTTTTATAGGTTTCTATGATAGAAAATAATTTACCGTGAGATTTTAAAAAAACGTGACAATACATTGGGTTATAGTCTCTTAAGTTACACATTAAAATCTATCCGAGATGCCAATTTTCAAATATCTAATATTTTCATAAAGATACAGATCGTTGTGCGTTATCTCCAAAGACAAGCATTTTCTACTTTCCATCAAGGGCAACAACTCTTACAAAATTTTCAAAATGTGTCTTGCAAAGACTGTTGTAACTATTAAAGAAATAACAATAATTAGGCATTTTTTTAATGTTACCATTTTTGAGTAACATTGTGCAGATACTTTGAAAAAGTTCATCATTACGGGCTAATGCAGAAAATACCTGACTTGATGTTTTTAGTTATTGATTTTAATAAATGAATTCTATTTACAATATAAGATATGCTGATTTTCGTTATTTTTTTCAGAGGTGAACGCAATACGACTTCGTGCTGCCCGACCAAACGATGCTTTCATCAACTCTATATCAGTTTCTTCGATATCTGAGTCATCATTTGCTGTTACTCTCGTACCATTTGATTGTGGCTACGACTTTCAATTGATTGAATTGGCTAATGGAGGGGTAAGCAAGCATGCGTTCATACCGGACGCGAACAACTTCTTTTGTATTTATTGAACCGCACCTGAAGTGATACATACTTGGTTTATAGTATTTCTCGTAGATTAATGTGTTACTTCTTTTTCACTGGGGTTTAACTCCATTTTTCAACAATGTTTAAGTTATATACAGCGGCCGGTTCACTTAACTAGTTTTCCTGGACTGTAGTACTAACTTACCCTTCTTTAAGAAGCCGGCAACTTATGGAGGAACATTTTTATCAAATTTTCATAGAAGGGTATGACCTGCCGCGACTGAGCTATCGCGGCTATCAATGAATTACTGTATTTAAAACTATTTCATGACACGGATTTTTTCGATGCATTTTAGCAAGTATATGCAAGACATGCAGTTCAAAGCGGACCCTCGACTCCATATGTGTGCAGTAAACCGTACAATGCTCCAGTTTTCATACAAACGTTGTGTTTTATATTCTTGCATTACTTATTCATCTGTTACAAGCGGTTTGTAGTTAGTTACCTTGAATAATCTTTCATATAGGTTGCAAAAGGACGAACATCAAGCTCTAGTTCATCAGCTACTTTGGAACTGGACAATGGTGGTGGTGACGGTGTTGTCCAGATTAAAAGAACATCGGAAGCCTCTCCACCGGTCACTGGCTACATTGATATTACCTTCAATGGAAATAGTCGTAGAGGTAAATACAATATAACTTCACATTGCTACCACCTCAATATTACGACCACGTTGTTATAACGACCGCTTAATTTCGGACCGGCTTCCAGTTACTCCTCTATAATTCAACTTGATAATGCTACCACCTCAATATTACGACCACTTTGTTATAACGACCGCCTAATTTCGGACCGGCTTCCAGTAACTCCCCTATAATTCAACTTGATAATGATACCACATCATTATTACGACCATTTTTTCTGGTCACGAAGGTGCTCTGGTGCTCTCATTGTAGAGATTTTACGGTATGTGATATGCTTACGAGATAAGCTCAGCTAGAAAAGCTAAATTCTTAAAATTACAAATGTCACAGTGTACATACAATAATGGTTAGACCAGGAATCGTTATTTCTGCGCTCGCAAATAAGCTGTCATAAGTCATTTTTGAATTGGCGGGTTCTCGGTCAATCGAAAGCATAAAATCTTGTTCTATCACCAAGACCACCAAATTCACTACTCAGCGGAATATTACTGTTGGTATCATGATAATTATTGATGAAGATGTGAAAATAATGATTATAGTATTTTGAGTAGGATCGTTTCATGTGTGAAAGCACTGGAATGTATAATATATTGTTTATTCAATGACTAATTCAGCATTTAAAGGAACAATATATTCACATACATGTACTCAATAACTTTCCAGATGATACAGATAAAACTAAAAAAAGATACTAAAGCACATATTAATAAAAATAAAAACAAACTGATTACATATTGACATGCATCGATTCTAATTTGATTAATAGAATTACTTGTACTTTAGGATTGCTAGAGTAACTTCCCCTTACAAAAGTATTTGCCGTGAACTTTAATATTGTCAGTGTCTTGATTTGGTGGATTCACTGCAGAAAGTGTTTCGTCTCACACAAGAGAGCTTAAATGTTATACGGTAAAAAATAACGTTTTATTGTTCATAAAGGTTTGGATGTCTCCTTGGAAGCCGCTGATTTTAAAAAAGAAATGGAATCACTGAGAGGAATCGGGTCCCTTCATGTGGAAAAGAATGGAGATTGTGCAAACTTTAACATGCCAGTAACGTTCCTAACTCTACCTGGTGATTTACCGGAAATGACCGTATGTATAGAGTCATCATGTATTTAATTAAACATTATTCATGTATAAGTTATCGATTAAAATTGGCTGTTTTTTGGTAGGAATATTTGTTTTGTGTAACTGGAATTTTTACATACATTTGAAAATATATATCATACCTGTGTTGTATTGTTCAGGTCACGTACGGAAATTTGGCCGGAATAGACGCAGCCGGAAGTATCACAACAAACATCAATGGTGGTTTATACTACGATCCTCTCACTGGTGATATGGTGTCCACCGTGCACGACCAACCTCAGGTCAGATTGTACATCAACGATGTTCCAACAGCATGTTCCGGTGACTGTTCATTTCAATGGGATACATCCGTAACCCCAGCAGTAACCGGCATCTCTCCTACCACTGGGTCGTTAGGCACAACTGTTGACATATCGGGTACTCAGTTCAGTGCAGTGGAGACCGAAAACAACGTTGCTATAGGAGGGGTTACATGTAATGTTACGGCCTCGTCAACCACAAGTATCACGTGCGACCTTGGCAATGGACCTTTGGGTTTGAGTTATGTCGTGGTTACCGTTGAAGGCCTAGGCAGAGCCAGCGGGAATGTTGAGTTCACTTATACAGCTGACATATTATCAATTTCTCCGACATCTGGAAGCCTCGGGGGTAATAATTATTTCTGGGACTTAACAGTCTTGTATTAAATTTGATGCAATGTTGATATGAGTCCAAAGGCTCAATTGCTACAATAAGCAGAACTCATGAACACCTTTTGCAAAGATAACAACAGAATTATAGTACGTTCTTTAGTAGTATTATGGCATATAGTATTGATAAGAAATGAAGCATCTACGACCTGTCGTGCTGGTACTAAGAAATGATGAGCAAGATAAACGCAATTCACTGTAGAATCGTTAGTAAATTATCTTCCTTATGGCTCATTAATTTACAATGTTTGGACTGGATGATCACTTTACATATAGTGTATTGGAACATTTCATAAAGAATAAAAGAAAAGAAATGCTTATAAACACGGGGGTCTAATAACAACTCTGACGTCTCGTTAACAACGCGGTAGAGCCATTAAGTATACTGACCGTCATAAGAAAGTAACCATCATAAAATATTCTTCTATTTTGGCCTAATATACTTATCTTGAAATTTTAATGGTATTCGGCAATAACAATAGACTATATCATGAAATATTTCAGCTATTTCCAGAATTAAATTCATCTCGATTACTTTGTCTAGTTTATACCAACATCACTCACTCAAATCAACTTTCTTATGACGGCCAGTATGTATAAACATGTATACCACATCGAATTCAACAAGACCCTCTGGTCATTATCTTGTCTTCAGGAGGTACGAGTTTAACAATCAATGGCTATGGATTCAAGGCTGGTGCCAACGTATCAATCAATTCTATCCCTTGCGGTGTTGTTATTGCTGAGCCCAACGAGATAGTTTGTACAGTTCCTGTGTCGGTAAGTTTACATTATGTTGGAATCGTAATATATTTGTATATTAATCAAACTGACGAATGTCAGTTGTGACAAGCAGCTGTTTTTGTTCCTTTTGTCCATTCGTGAACATCCAGTATGCATCAATGAAAGATTGGCGAAAGTCGACCTGCAGCGAATACATTCGCCCGCAAGTATTACTTTACCATTTTTCTGATAAAAAAGGGGCCAAAACTTCGCTTTAAACTTTTCGTGAATGTTGATTAAACATTTTAAGCAGCGTCAACTTGTGTATAAAACAAAATTAGATCAAATGCTCTAGATATATCTTTATATAAAAATCAACACTTAGTGATAGTCTGTTTTGATTATTATTTTTTTTCTTTAATCTATTTGTGTGAATGGGTTCATTGAATTACAATAATTTCATTATTTTCGAACAAAGACATACTAGTAATTAATTTTTCAGAGCACTGCAGGCACATTTACAGTTGACCTTGACCTTGGTTCTGATTTCCTGTCATACAACGGTTATACATATGATTCAGGGCTGACGGCTTCTATAGTCAGTGTGGAACCGGATATAATTGACATTACAGGTATTTTTGTTTATTCAATAAATACAAAATACAATATACTTCTTGCTTGCGATATCATCTCGATTTTGTATACAACTCTAGTGCATTTCAACATACGTAAAATGCTTAAGGACTTACGTTCATGTACGAAATGCTATGTCTTTCTTACAGGCGGAAATATTACTATTTCTGGTGAAAAATTCACTGTTAATACTGGCGCTGTATTTCTTGGAATGGAGCAGGCAAACATTCTCTCATGGACAGACACTCAAATTGAAATAGAATTACTAAACATCAGCGCTCCTGGATCATTAGAGCTTAAAGTGGATGTTTCGGGAGACGGATATGCAATAAATGGGTAATTATTATAACACTGTCATGTTTATATCTCAATCATTGAATTACTTCAATGTAACAAAACTGAAGTTTCAGCTAAAGTAATGTATACATAAATACAATTTGTGGCGTAATTTGAATATTTTCTGGCCACAATGAAATTCAAATTCCGCGTAAATTTGTTTCAAAGTAGCTCTATTATTTGTAAAAGACCGTTCCAAGGCGTTATCATGATTGTGTTTAGTCCTTTATTTTTGTGAGCAGGGCGTATTTTGGTTAGTTGCTTTTGGTTCTGGTTGTCGTTTTCTCGGAACCTTTTCTTATTATCTGTTAATAAGTTAGCCATAGCCAGGACCGTGGTCAAATGTTAGTGCGCTGGACTTTTAACCAGGCGATCCGGGTTCAAATCCCAGTCGCGGCAGATCTATCATATCTACCCTTTTATGAAAATATGACAGTCCATTTTCCTCCATACGTGAAGAAGTTGCCGGCTCCTTATGGATGAGTAAGTTAGTACTGGCAAGAATACAGTCCAGGAAAACTAGTAGGTGAACCGACCGCTGTATATAACTGAAACATTGTTGAAAAATGGCGTTGAACCCAGTGAAAAACATGAATGTTTATGACTAAATGCAGACTATACAAAAATAATTCTAATGCAAATCGTAATTCCTGTGAAATATATTAATATTATTTACAGCACTAATTTCGAACTTCCAACTGTCAATGTGGCATTAGTTGTCACGAACGTATCTCCATTGCAAGGATCTCTGTTTGGTGGGACTGAACTTACAATAACAGGAACTGGCTTTGGTGTTGATGAATCCATTGTTACAGTAATGGTTGGTAGTAAAGACTGTGCTATTACGTCATTTTCACATACGGAAATTATTTGTGATATAGCCAACGGTGGTGAAACTTACCACGTGACCAATAATGGAATTGACCCAGGTATGTCCCATGAGTTTGATTTTGAAATAATGTGATATTGACCGTGTAAATATACCACATCGAAATTTTGCAAATCTGATTTAATGATTATTTCTTTACTTAGACATGCATGTGACTCGTATTTAGAACCAACGCATTTTGATTTCAGCTTTTGGCGTTTACTATGCATTTGATGAACCATATCTTACTATAAAGGAGGGAGATTATGTACAGTGGAGCTGGAGCACCCCTTCATTCGTTAATAACATCGCCCATTCTATCATAGAAGTGGATAGTCCAAGTTCAACCACTGCAAAAATTGGTGGCTTTTCCAGCGGGACACCAAGTAGAACAGGTAAATAACATATTAATGAAAAGAAAGTTGTATCAACTACAGTATTTACTGATAAAACAATGAATTATTGTAACAATATCTTTTAGCAATGATGCAGTGATTTAAATGCATTGACACGTTTTTACAAAATAGCCAATAGAAAGGAATTTATACTTTCAGGTCAATACGTTCATCAATTTAACCAGGTTGGTACTTATTATGTATGGAGTGGTTTTGTTGATGAATGGGGCATCAAGAATTATGCAGGTACAGTTAATGTTGTCAGCGCAGTGTCAAACCTTGGTGAAATTGACGTGCAAGTTGGTAATGCGCATGCGCTACAAAAGGTTGGAGGTGAGTACAGTTTATTATGTTATGTTAATTTATAAGGACTTGTTGTTAGACAGAAGTAACTTATAATTACATGTATACGAATGCTGGTAAAAACATTTGAAGCTGTAAAATATTTTAATGTTCAAATATACAAAAAGTAGCAATTAAGGTGATACTGGGCCATTAAAGAGTTTATTTCTGTGAGTGTCTGATGCGAACACGGTTGTGAGTCCTTTATAATGATTATTACAAAATATATTTGGCACTGTATTCAGATTGAAGAATGATACTATTTTAGAAAAGATTCTATATATTGTTCATTCTACTTAGGTTCATCAAGCCCAAGTGACAATTCTCCCTGTAAAGCTGTCACCAGTACCAAAACCGGTTGTTCCGTCAGTCGACCGACTGGTGGGGATTCAGAAAAATTCAATTTTGAATTCTTGTCATGTATGACACCAGTCGTTAACTCCGTTGATGTAAACAATGGCACGACACGGACCGAAATAACTTTAAGTGGAGAAGGATTTTCTTCAACCAATTGTCAAAACGAAGTCACTTTTGGAGGATTCCCATGTAGTGTCAACTCAGCCACCGAAACACAACTAACGTGTTATATGGAAAAATCTGGAGAACCGGAACTTGGGATCTTCCACCAGCTCGAAATGCGGGTACATAACAGAGGGGAGGCATTGATTAACATTACTTCTGCCCAAGACCGAGGTTTTGCCATTATCCCTAATATAGATAATATAAGTCCATTATATGGGTCGCTGGCTGGAGGTGCATTTCTTACAATTTCTGGCTTCGGATTTGGAGACTCACCTTTAGCAACTATTGACGGCTACCCTTGTAATATAATTGAAAATTCGTACTCAGAAATCATTTGTGAAACGCCTTCGTATGCATCACAAGGCGAAAAAATAGTTGAAGTGTTGGCTTATATTGACGGCGCACCTCTTAATGCTGAATGTGAACATTTATCTACGCTACCTTGTACTTATATTTATGCTACAATATATACGCCAACTGTCACAAGTATCAGCCCAATGAACATGTCATCGTCAACCTACTTTACAATAACTGGTACCTTATTCGGTAGTATTAAGTCTGATGTTCAAGTGATTATTGGTGGTGTGTCTACTACGGTTACATCCGTCAGTGACACTTCGATTACAGCATCAGTCGATAACATTCCTGCAGGTACTAATGAAGTCATCATGAGAATAAAAGATTATGGAAAGCCATCCGGCAGTCTCTCAGTCATCGGAGAACCTGATATCTCGTTAATATCACCATCTACAGGCAGTTTATACGGGGAGACGACTCTTACTATATTTGGTAATGGCTTCGTTGAGAATGATACTGTTGTGTCTGTAGGAGGTAATCCTTGTGACATCATCTCTACAAACCTATCTCAGGTTGTTTGCATTACACAGCCTCATGATGCAGGAATTGAAACTGTTTCTGTTACATCGAATAGAGAGATATATACGCCTAGTTCTTACACTTATGCTCAAAGCTCAACACCGACTATATCATCTATAAGTCCAACATCTGGAATGACTGGTGACACTCTTACAATAACTGGGTCAAACTTCGCCGGCGGTAGTGTAGTAGTCCTTTTGGCCCAGTCTGGTTGTGCAGTAACATCCATGACAAGTACTGAAATAAATTGTATAGTGGGAAACCATTCAACTGGAATGGCGTCCGTCTTTGTACATGTCGAAGGTCTTGGAGCTTCAAACTCGGATGTTGAATTTGAGTATGAACTCGGTGCAAATAATATCAGTCCATCACAAGGTAAAATATTTTCATCTTTTTGTTAAACAAAGCCAACATCTCATTTATACTATTCTGCAATAAAAAATGGTCAAGTTTCTGAGGAATGTAACTTTCAATGCAATATTTTCAACTTTCTTCAGCAGATGACTTGACAAATGCAACATAAAGTAATGCTCTTAAAACAAAACTCAATCGCTTTTGGTAACGTCAGTAACGGACCACAATAGAAATGAAAACAAATCAGTAAAACGGAACCTTTATACGCATGTAAATATCAAAACTAAAGGATTTTTATAATCATACACTCAATAATTATTTGAACATGAACTCTTAGTACTGATTGCATACAAAACCCTCAGTCATTAATTGATAAGAAATCCGTCTGAAATCTGACTAGAATATTTCTGTTATCAGGCGGCACGGCTGGAGGTCAAACTGTTGTCCTACTAGGAAGTGGATTTGATACAGATGCAAGTGTTACGATTTGTGGACAGCTTTGTTCACCAATTGCTGTTACGGCAAGTTCTTATACATGTCGAACGCCGGCCAACTCAGGTTTGTTAATGTTGTGAATATAATGTGTTTACTTGACAATGTTGTTTTCTGTTAAAGTACAAAATGCACAATTTGATTATAATATCTGCTTGGACTTTATTCAACTGAGCATAACTGAGTAATTTCATATGCCGTTCTCTCGAAGTTTGAAAATTCTACTTAAATGAATCTCAATTTTTTGCCAAGCTCCTTTGTTGTCTGCATCAATTGGTGTATTTTATTTCAGCACAAACCTGTGATGTTGTTGTATCGCTGAATGGTCTTACTAGCACATTAACGAATGCTTACACATACGACGCGGCCCTTACCCCATCTATCAGTAGTGTAAGCCCCTCCAGAGGAGGCACTGGGGGCGGTAATGAGATTGTTATCACTGGTTCCGGGTTCGGGTACGTTGCATTACGAGTATACATGTATAACTGATATTCAAAGTCTGTAACGTAAAACACATAGAAATGATAATATTCGATTCACCTAAAAATATGATAGCACATATTTTTACGGTCACCGATAGCCTCATTCATTCATTCAAATTTAAGTCAGATAAGACACTAAATGCCAACCCCTTATGCGTTCCGTAAATGCATTTTTACTTATTTAATTACGATATACATGTATTGTCTTAAAAGTGAATTTTGAATTGCAAGAATATTTTGTATTTGTGAATGACAGATAATGCTTTCAGATGAACATATAGTGGAATGTTTTACCCCATTGAAGTAATTGCTTGAGACACATTCGTAATTTTGACTTCCGATAGGAATAAATTGATGGCATTGTATGGCATTGTAAATGCAAAAGACGAAACGACATCAATCAAATACTCAAACTTTAGCGCGAAATTTGATACCATATGCATACAGATCTTGTTTTTCCAGTACTAATACCGGAAGTGTAAGTGTTATGATAGATGGATCCACGTGCACCATTGACACAGTAACTGATACTCAAATCGAATGTACTACTGGTTCTCATCTTGGATCGGTGGAAGCTAAAGTAGAAGTTCAAATATCTGGAAAAGGAATCGCTGAGGAGGTTTGTGTTGGAATGAAGTATTATAATATGATAATTCACTGGAAATAAACATGTGTAAGAATCAATTTCATTTTTTATATCCCTGTTTTTAGTGTAATTTCAAGATTCTGAAGAATAAGCACTACTTTATCACAGCGCACATTATTTAATTGTTTCTAAAAACATTTCATAAAAGTGTTCATTTTCAGATGTCATCTGGGGATGCTGACTTCCAGTATATAGATGTTTGGTCCTCACCATTTACATGGGGTGGTGGTCCTTTACCTCAAGAGGGGGAGTTTGTTATCGTTCCAAATGGAATGACTCTAATGTTAGATGTTGATACACCAGTACTTAGTTTCCTCTTAATCCAAGGTACCATGTCTTCAATTTTGTCAAACATGATCGTTTCTAATTTACTTATTTTACTTACCTTTTTAATACGTTGAATATGTTACCGTGGTTTCCTTTTGTTACGCTACCAGCGAAGTAAACATTCTCATTTAATATTTAAATACTTGTTATAAGTACATCTTCAATTTGGCAGGTGGCAAACTTATTTTCGATGAGGTCGATGTTGAATTGCAATCAAATATCATAATGATTACCGATGGTGGGTTATTGCAAGTTGGTACTGAGGACCAGCCATTTCAGCATAGGGGAATCATAACTCTACATGGTCACCATCGAAGCAAGGAGCTTCCTATTTATGGAACTAAAGTATTGGCTGTCAGGAATGGAACACTTGATCTACATGGTATAACTGCTTCCAAAACATATACATTTACATAAATTTTGACATATAGTATTATCAGAAATATTGTTTAATAATTTATACATCACATTTAAACAATTTTTTCATGAAATAGACTTACTAAAACGAAGTTATTCCTTATGTTTCTTTCAACAGGTATTGAAGTACCTCTTACATGGACTCGATTAGCTTCTACATCCGCTAAAGGAACAGACACATTAGAATTAGTAGATCCAGTTGAATGGAATGTCGGGGATGAAATTGTAATAGCTGCCACTGGTCATCGCCATACTCAGAGTGAGAATGAAAAGAAAACAATTACCGCAATCAGTACTGACAAACGTATTCTTACACTGAATTCTCAATTAGAAGCTGAACACTTTGGTACTGAGGAGATATTTGATGGGACACTTGTAGAATTTAGAGCGGAGGTTGGACTTCTTTCACATAATGTCATTGTAAGAGGAAATCAAGATCCGCAATGGGAAGATGAAATTAAGGCATGTCCAAATGGATTTAATACAGGTAATAAATTCAACATGAACGATCGTTCTAGAATGCTTATGAATTATATTTCAAATCATTGAAAGTTTTCAAGCTAAAACCTCATTCCAATTTTACTAGAACACTGTTTTGTGATATTCCAGGTGAATTTGCCACACAGACTTGCTTCCTAGGACGATTTGGAGATGAGATCGGTAGTAGTCAGTTTGGTGCTATGATTCTCGTCCATGCTCCTGTCTATGACACTCATGAAGCACAAGCTAGAATCTCGTATACAGAAGTTACATTTGCTGGTCAGGCATTCAGACTTGGACGCTACCCAATACATTTCCATTTGAATGGTGACATGTCAACTAGTTATGTCAGAGGATGTGGTATTCATCACACGTTTAACAGAGCTGTAAATATACACGGTACTCACAACACACTCGTGGAGAAAACTGTCATATACAACATTATGGGAGGTGCGTTTTTCTTAGAGGATGGTATTGAAACAGGAAACACATTGCAGTACAATTTGGCCGTGTTTGTCATTGGTAGTTCAAGCCTACTCAATGATGACGTTACACCGGCCTCATACTGGGTAACCAATCCAAATAACACTATCCAGCACAATGCTGCAGCTGGTGGAACTCACTTTGGTTACTGGTATAGAATGCATAACCACCCAGATGGACCATCATTTACACCTAGTGTATGCCCTAAAAATGTTCCTCTAGGAGTTTTTAGGAATAATTCTGCTCACTCCTTTGGCTGGTTCGGGCTTTGGATATTTGAAGACTACTTCCCGCTGAAAGGAGGTTGTGGTGGTACGGAAGTGGATCCTGCAGTTTTTGAAGGTTTATTTGCATGGAATAATGACAAAGGTGCTGAAGCTGTTAACTCTGGAGCTTTGCAATTCGTCGATTTCACCCTAGTCCAAAACCGATTGGCTGGATATGAAGGCAAAAAAGTAATAAATGTCCCCCAATTTACCGATGACTCTCCAATGATTGCAGACAGTCTAATCGTGGGCAGAACTACTGTAATACCCAGCACTGTTCAAGGGTGTACAAATAGCGCTCTTGTGTTGCCTTTCGGACGAGGCTTTAGAGTGAAAAATGTACGATTTGTAAACTTCGACTCCTCTGGTTGTTATGCTTTTGGCTTTACACGAATCGCCGGCACCTGCTCCTTTGAATGTGGTGGTTATACCTATCACACTGAAGGGTTGTCATGGATCAATTCCCCTAATAAAGGTTTCTATTCTTGGCATTGGGAAGCTATTCTCCTTGACAGGGATGGTACCGCAACCGGAAGACCTGCAAACTGGACTATTCTTCCCACTTCCGGAACATTACCGCACGATTGTGAAGAGTTGTCCTCATTCAGCTTCGGTATACCAGCAAGTACCTGTCCACCTGAGCATAAATGGCATAGATTTGCTTTCAACAATCCATCTCCGAAATCACTTGAAGGCAAAGATTTTATATTTACCAACCAATATGGGAACAGCTCCGTTCAGTTCCTTAAGAAACGACTCACTCACAAACCCGGCTGGATGTGTGCCCTGCTCGGAGGCGCTACGTATAGGTTTGAGTTTGAGCATGCTGACCAAATTGAAAACATCAGCTTTACCGGGCAGTTCTATGACTTTCTGGTAAATATATCATTATACACGAACAATTTATTCTTTTTTTCAAAATCAGCGCATACAACTGAAATCGTTCTAGTTTTTTTTATTGTTTAGGTGTTGCAAATTTATCATTTAAACAATTTTGATTTTTATTCACGGAAACATTTCCTTATAGGTAATACACATGTGAGAAATGACAGTGTAAATTCATGTTTCAATAATTTAGATGATCGAGTTTTCTAGACAATTTGTGATGCGACATATTTATCTTATTTTTTCTTCGATCTAAACAGGGCAATGACTACATTTTCATGAAAGTCAAGGTTCGTGAGTTCCCCGATCGATTATCAATAGATGGTGGGAATACATTTATTAATGCAACGGATGGCCTTATAGATCCACTGACTGCGCAGAATGGAGACTGGGAATGGGACAATATCAACAATGAAATAAAATTGATAGGTAAGGAAGATTATAGAATTTTGTATTTTACAAAATAAAAATAAGATGATTCCTAGGTGTCATTAATTAATTTCACCCAGTTTATAATGGTAATAAAGTATAACCTCTGAAGATCGGACTCCCTGAAAACCGAAATTCTCTTAATACGGACGAGTTTTTTAAGTCCCATTTTTTCTTTTCTATAAATCAACAGTTCTCTGAAAACCGGAATTCTCAGAAAACCGGACTTTAGGTCCACTACGGAATAGGCCCTGTTTTAAGGGGTTATAGGGTACTATAATATGTGGTTATATTACAGGTAAATAATGTTAAGGATCGGTTTATAAACATCGGTTCCACCAAATATGTGGTATACACATTCTAGTATTTATTTACTCTTTTCAGTTCATGCTTCCAATAGACGTAAGCGTAGTATGGATTCATTCACATTCGACAGACCATACGGCTTTACATCCTACAAGTGCTACTATACGGACTGTATTCCACCGCCAGATCCAAATACTGTGCCACCAGTAACAACACGACCTTTCGAATATGACTATTGGGATGATGCGACAATATGGGACGTCGATTCTGACGGTTATATTGCAAATGTTGGATTCAATGGCACCGATATACCGCTAAATTACGAAAATGTCCGTATTCTCTTCGGTATGTCCTTAACAATTATTGACGTAAGCATTGTTCTAATTGATGTACTTAACAATAATTGACGAAAACATTGCTCTAATTGAATCATTAATTCCGTTAATTGATTGGGAAAAACGCGTCATTTCGTCATTCATACTTACGATACGTACTTTATCAACTCATTTATCGTCTATCAAAATAAATTCCTGTTAATTAAATCTATAACCGCAAAATATTGTAAAATTGTTTACATCAGATACTTGGGTGGTGGTTAATGGAACTTCCATAAACAAACTTGGAACGCTTTTAATCGAGGGTACGCTCGAATTTCTTGACACGCCTGGAGCTGTGTATGACATTGAAGCCGACTTTATTGTAATCAAGGGAGGTCGTATGATTATTGGATGGCCAGACGATCCATTCGATGGACTCGCTACAATTACATTAAGAGGCAACCACTCGTCAGCATATTTCAATCCAGGCACTGGGCCGACTCTAGGATCTAAAGCAATAGGTAAACATTGAAGAAATTGATATTTTTAATGGGACAATTGTTCAATTTTAAGTAGAATTTAACTGAATAGTAAATTATTTCGAATAGTATAACCAAAAGATATTTACCAAATGGCATTGTTGTAATAGCCTGAGCATAAATTTGTTTCATATCGTTGTTAAACACAGAAGCGCTAACTAGCTGTCGCAAACGTGTTTTATTAAAGGTGTGTTTGGTGGCCTAGACCTGTTTGGAAAGGATGTTAACACAACATGGACACAGTTAGCTGTTACAGCTGGTGTTGGAGATGACCAGATTGTCTTGGCAGAACCAGTTAGCTGGACAGCGGGTGATGATATCGTTATCGGTCCAACAGGATTTGATCCCTGGCAAACTGAATCATTCCGAATAATGTCTGTGGCTCCTGATAACATTACGTTAACCTTAAACGATACATGTAGACATAGACATGCCGGTAAGATATTTGATAGAAGATTTATATGACATTTGATTTTCAAAAAATGTAAAATGTACGATTTACTGGTCTTTAACAGACATACAAACTAAGCTTTATTATAAAGACGCACTAATAATGACGTAAGAATATTAATTCCAGATAGGTATAATGCTGTTAAATAAATGTTTTCGTTATTTGACGAATTTTGATTCCAAATAAAACATGGTCCTTATTTTTGAAATTATTATATGACTAATTAGAGATGAACTTATATCAAATAATACACGATTTTATTTGCTTCACAGCTATAAATGAAAGATTGAGCAATGGACTAGATATAAGCGTTGGTGCCGCTGTGGGTTTATTAAGCCGTAATATAAAGATTATTGGTGAAGACTATACAGATCTTTATGAAGAGTCATATGGGGCTCGAGTTCTCATAGGACTTATAACTTCTCAAGGACAGACGTATACTGGTACAATGACTTATCACTCTGTATCTACTATACATACAGAACTTGTTTTATTTATTTCTATAATTTAATGTTGCCCCATTTCAAGTTAAATGCTTGTACCGCTCTACACTGGTAAACATTTACAGGTGTGGAACGGATCGGTTACTCATATAACCCAAGAAAGAAAAAAAGTAGATAGCATGTTGAGGTACTTTGCGTTTTACAATGCTGTAAAATTTAGAAATGAAAGCTAATTTCATCAACTTACCGATACTTATGATTTTCTAGGATATGCCAGACTGTCGAATGTGGAGTTTTATCACACTGGTCAAGAAGGGTTCACTGAAGAATACGATCCAAGATTTTCAGTTTCTTTTGTCGCCGTTGGAACTGTAAGCCATGTTAAACCATCAATTGTAACGAAATGTTCCTTCCATAATGGTTTCAACACAGCTGTGGGAGCATTTGGTATTGGTAGTTTGGAGATATCTGAAAATGTCGTGTATGGCTCTGTTGGGCATGGTGAGCACAACTTAGACTAACCATTATGACTATAATAATTATTGCGATTATGAATTATTACTTATTCATTTAACTCAGCATTGCACGCTCTGGTCAAAACAGTGGTCAGATTAGTGGCCGTATGTGCTTTTCTGTTCATAATAATAATTTGAAACTAATGTGCGGTAACTTTAACTAGTACTACAAGTACGAGTTATTTTACTATTGTACTCCGAAAGCATATAGTTCGCTCTCTCTCCTAATTGCTCTCACGCTTAATGAATATTTTTTGTAACAACTTCCTTAGTTTTATGCTTCTAAGTTCTTCTCGTGTACATGTATTCAGTACGTATAACTTTGAAGTCAGTTGTGAATCTCATATCCAATTTTAGGTTTAAGAACAAGTTCTGATGACACACAGCTTATACACAATCTTGTCACCCTGGTGATTGCAAGAGCCAGCTATCAGGACCGCTTTGAAACATTCAATCCAAATTGGGATGCTGGCATTGAAGCCATTGATGCTGAAGAGCTGATACTACGGGATAATCTAGTTACTGGATCAGAGAGAATCGCTTACCACATACCAGCATTAGATTGTAATGATAACAGCGGTAGATACAGTAACAACAAGTTGTTTGCTAACGTTCTTGGTGTCGTTAACCTGCCAGGTGATACCAAAGATTTAGAATGCGCAAAAATATCGGATTTCACTGCCTGGAAAACTCATGATTTTGGAATTTATTTCCAAGATCCTCAGGATTTCGTTTCTGAAAATAATACCTTAATTGAAAACAAGAATGGTTTAATGGCTATTATATTTTCACCAGCCGCATTGAGTCATGGATTTGCCAATAAAAGAGTTACTGTCAGGAACACCACATTCGTTGGTCAAACATCTACGTTTGATTGCGTAGCAGACAAACCTAAATTTGGTGATGAAAACTTTGTACTTTCTGCTAATTCCCGACCTAGTTTACCACCTTCTGGAGGTATGGTTGGTCTTGTTATTCCCACTTTTAACTCTGGTGGTAATTCTGCTCCGGTAAAACCATTTATTAATGGTAAGAATTACAACGCTATTGGAGGCATGACAATTCTCGATGATGTCACATTTGCCAAGTACTCCAGTGCCACATGTAGCAACAATTATGGTATATCTACAAACTCCGGACATGATGATGGACAACATCCGGTCGAATCTACAGATGTTACATTCATAGAAGTTGACGATACCAACAAAATTATATACCACAGACCTAACGTAGGGTAAATACGACTCGTAATTTCTAAATAAATTGATCATAAAATGAAGTACACGTACTGTAGTTTGTATAAACGTGACTTGAAACGTTTTGGCAAGACTCAAATTGACTTTTTGTATAATTAAAACTTACCAAGATTGTTTGTAGTAGCGGTTTCAACGAGTTGATTATTCACTGCCTTTTGAGATTCAAATAATCGGGTTCTAATATTTAGTGATCTATTCATATACAAAACCTTTATTCTGAGACATATCTTTGTGAGTTTGTGTGATTTGCCAATGCCACATTGGTGACAAATATCATGTTTATTATGAAGGAGTTTACGTTTCAACTTAAGGTTGTATGGTGCGCTGAAATTCACAAAAGAGTATGTAAGCCTAGGGTGAGCTAGTTTGCTAGCTCTATTTCAGTCTGCGTTTGCCACCATCTATTTATTAACATAACCCTGTCCCGAAAATATTGCGAATGTTTTAATTTTAAAGGTGCAGAAATTCTATTATTTAATACGTAAATTTCTAAATCATAAACTCGTCTGCTTCGAAGAAAAAGTCATGCTATTATGATTGTTGCGTTGTCGTTGTTGTCGTGCAAAAACTTTAATGTGGCCCATCACTCAAACACTTTAATGTAGCCCATCACTCAAACACTTTAATGTAGCCCATCACTCAAACACTTTAATGTGGCCCATCACTCAAACACTTTTAAAGATATCAGCACAACACTTGGAATATTTAATTATTATGACAAGGCGCAGTCGCAAGAAAATGGGCATTATCCTGAAAGCTATATTTTTGGAGTTATGTCCTTTATAGACTTAGAAGTTTGGTAAAAATTGCTAATTAAATAGAACAATGTAAAACACACGAGTGTTGGTGCCGCTCTGGGGAGCTCTTGAATGATTTTGAATGAATTTAAACTTTTATGCCTGCAGCAAAATCTTAAAAATTGATATACAAACGAAGTACAAATTTTCAAAACGGAAATAAAAGTTCTTTTGTTGGTATTATTTATTAGTTATAATATTCTTTGACAATATGTAGAATTATTAAATTTTTGAGGTTTTAATCTGTTCTTACCTTTGAACAGCTGCGAGGCAACATTATCACATTATGTACATTATTAAATAGGATTTGCTTGACGTGCATTTTCAGGAAAATTAACTCAGCGGATTGTGTTGATATGGATTGTGATTCAAAAAAGAAGGCCTTATTCAAAGATCTTGACGGGTCTTTCTTAGGACATGTAGGGTCAGTTATTTCACATTCCGAATATGAATGGAATGGAGACCCAAGGCGTGGTCTAGGTGATTACAGAATTCCCAAGGAGATGGTGACAATGTTGGATGGAACTCGCATACCGTATGACGTCTTAGCTCCAAATAAAGGTAAGCACAAGATGGTTGGCTCTTCGTTGTCATATTCTGCATAGAATTTTGAGTACTAAATACAGCTTCTTGGAATATTGTATTATAAATGAAAATGTACTAAATTCGTGTACTTTATAATTAACTAGACCCAAACAAATGTAGTGTAGATGATACTATATCCGTAGTGTTATTAGATAAACTAGTAAAGCTGGAAATGTGTTTTTTTGAAGTATCAGTTAAGTACATTTGACCTCGTGATTATGTATTTTCGTATAAATTGTGATTATGTTTTTTTTTGTATAAAACAAAATGGTTTTTTTATCTATTACATTCAAGGAATCATTCGTAATGACAATTGTGTTTATCAAAGTGCTTGGAACGCTTATGAATGTGACGATGATTTGAATTACGAAATGTTGATTATTGAAAGTATGGACTCTGATACTGAGACACGAAGACTTTCTCCTGTTGCTATACTTGGCAATGGTTATATTGACTTGATAAATGGACCCCAGGACCATGGCTGGTGTAGTGGATACACATGCCGAAAGAGAATATCAACCTTCCAAGCCATTGTTGCCACTGGTAAGAAAAATGTCCCATCATTACAGGCATCAATGATCAAAGCATTGATTAGCATGTTGATTAGTTCAACTGTACTTACCGTATCATATCATTGCTTGGAGGCGGTTCATTTTCAACAAACATCAGCGGAAAATTTTCATAATAATTTACATTATATTATAATTATCAAATTTAATGTCTAAATCCTTGTTCATCTGTAGTACAGTAACTGTAAAAATACTTTTGATCATATTAATTTACTTCCATCTTCTTGAAATATTCTAGCAATTTACGCGTCTAATTTGATCTGATGTTTTATTTCAGGCGAAGAGTACTTAGTACATTTTACCAGTACCACACCGAAACGTATGCGTTATAGATTGTTGAATGTAGATCCAGACGAAGCTATAAAACTTACAGTGTGGTACTCCAGACCTAACAGACTAGATGTGTACGTGGACGGTCTATTTTATATTGCAACAAACGCAAGAATTGACGGCAACGGGCGATATATAATCACAATGCCAAAAGGTAGATAATTTATGGTTTGTTGAACTATGTTTGAAGAGTGCTTCTGTATTTTCTAAATTGCATAAGTATTTGGGAGAAAATAAGATAAGAGAGCTCTATGAAACAGTCATATGCATTCTTATCACCAAAGCGTCCTAAACGATCTATTTTTTTTCCAACAGGAAATGAGTATGAGCCGCAAATTGCAAACGGAACGGGCACCAACTACTTCGATAAAGACCGTGGAGAGTTGACTGTAATTATTCAAGGTCCTGAACAAATAGATGTTGTCACCTCTGAGAGCATCATTGTTTCATTTGGAATTCCAGCACTTACTGTTAGTGAATTCTTTGGGGAAAATATTGTTGAGAACTTGGCAGCTTTCCTAAATATACCGTTGACGAAAGTGAGGATCGTGAATGTGGTCAGTGCCAGTGGCAGTGGCCGTCGTAAAAGGTCTACTGATGGTATAAATGTTGAAGTAGAAGTTGGTGATGAACCGTCCCAAGGTTTGTCTTTCTTATTTGATGTAATAAGTATGATTCATATGAATTGTGTTAAAATTCAAATGTTTATAAAACTAGTATCTAAGTGTAGTGATTATTTCATCTTGGTAAATGTTTTTAAGTTTATTGTTTCTTTGTAAGCGTATTTTTTGTTTCAGACTTGAACGGTACAGTTACTGATTCTATTGATTACGACACTCTTGTTACCCTAGCATCAGAAATAGTTAATGAATGTCAAGTGGGTAATGTGTCAGACACATTGAACATTACTGGTAGCTGTCTCACTGTTGAGTTACCATCTGAAGATCCGGTCATTCCATCCATTGTTTATGAGACACCATCACCAGATCATTTGTTTTTCTTCAACGAACCAGAAACAGAGTACGAGGGTATTCCCTTGAAAACACAACCTAAGATTCGAGCGGCAGATATCACAGTACGTAATTCTACATTATCAAAGGTCAAATTTGTTAAATTTCTTATATGATACTGTAAATAGATTTAAGAGAGGCTTAATTTGTTTGATCATTTTACTGTATGTTTATTTATCAATGGATTTATATCAGCCTCTGAAATTCCCACTATAAATATAAAAAATACATAACACCTGTTTGTATATAATTGCAGAATAATGTAGTCACCGTCCTTGGTACCACAGAATATCCTTGGCAGATGACGGTCAGTGTACGAGACGGAACTGGTCATCCATCTAACGTTTTAAATGGTACATTAACAGTCAATGCTTCCAATGGATGGTTTAACTTCTCTGATCTCGCACTCTCACACATGGGCAATAACTACATTCTAGATTTCAATATTACCTACCCACCTGAGGCGGAAAATTTCACTCTTGCTTCCGATGCCTTTGATGTTCCAGGGAGACCATTGAAGATTCGTGTATTTCATACAACAAGCGGCGATATTCTACAAAATGGACAGTTCACAGTCACTTTGGATCTTCTCGATGAAAATACAGATGAAATCATAACAGATATTGCATGGAGAGTAAGTCGACGGAGCTAGTTCTGACGTAAAGCTTATATCCTTGTTTTTGTTAATTGCGTTTTGCTGGTGTCTGTTCTTGGTTACCTGATACAAGATATCAATTAATAAGGAGGGAATCATTGAATTGAAAATCATAACGTTACATTTTCTATATTCACTACCTCCAATCAGTTCAATTCGTAATGTTACTCTAGACACTAGTAGACAGACATTCAGCTGGAAATTGTTATTTGTTTATTGACTGGATATAGTTCTAGTACAAATATTTCTGTTACCATCAAGCACTACATATTTGGTGTAAGCATAATATTCTTTCCAAATTTAGGTCAGACTTTATCTTAAAAAAGATATTTACTAATGTTTTGTATGTTTTCTACAGCAACACACGTGGACCGCTGAAGCTCAATTGCTCGCAACTTCTCCTTATGGATCTCTAGATGGCGCATCTCTCACCACTTCATTCGATGTGGCTACAGGCCGTGCTCTGTTCCCGTCTCTTTATTTTACGGGATTTGGATTTTACTACGTACAGTTCCGCGTTGTCTCGAACCCACCGGACTTTAACCTAACCTTGAATCAGAAAATGATAATAATAAACCCAGATCATGTTGGAATGACGATAGAGGAGGAGTATGAAGTTAAGGTACATGTATATGCATTTATCAAATTAAATTTGATTTTTTGATAAGGTATTAAAGTATTTTATTAACCCTAAAAGGCATTTACTCGATATACATTAAACACTTGATCACTAACAAGGCGATATAAAACTTGATAAATTTAAATCTGCTGTGTACTTTTAGGTGAAATTTGATGTTGACTTTAACACAGTTCTACCCACCGACGACAGAAAGAATGAGTTTGAACAAACCATTTTAACTAAGTATGCAAACATGTGGCCGGATGTGAAACTACGGTCAGGCTCTATTTACGAAGGTTCGTATTAAAAGCATCTCATCATTCATTTCAACATCATTTTTCATTTAATGTTAATTTTTCTGTTAATCTGAAATCATATTCACGCAGAAAAACCTTTTTGACAAAAAACTCCTGTACCATTTTTTGGTGCTCTAGTTTGTTACCACAGTTTTGTTTGGTTAATGTTTCCGGATGTGGTGTATAACCAAATGTCTAAGGTAGGTGTTATTTTACAGTTTAGCAGAATAAAGTTTTCTTCTAGAAAATATCATCATAACATGACTGAAAATTGTTTATAAAAGCATACACGACAGGTTCAAAAGCTGACAGGACCTTATGTTTAAACTTGTTAATGTATTATATTGTATATAATCTAATTAACAAATGCATAATAACGCAAGTGAATTCATTATTACATTTACAATAGGGCTTGTTTGTATTTCTTTCAACAAAGAGTAGGCTCTAGATGCGTTTTTTTCAATTCGTCTAACCCGAGAAAATATTTGTGATTTCCAGTTCGAAAGCTTCCTCATATGTGAAATTAGGTACCGGGTGGGGTCATAGCAGTGAGGGGCAAGTGATTGACAGTCAGAGACCTTAACCACTAGAGGCCCCATGAAATTAACTAGATTTGTACTAATGTAACGACATTTTTTCCACAGGAAGTATAGTTGTAAGTTTCATCCTGTCTGGAAATTTGACCACAGTAAACGATACAGCATACAATCTGTGTGAAAGCATCTATAACAGCACGGAGTACACATTTAATGGTAACACCCTGACATTGTCTCCATACATGACAATTAATAACAATGCTTTCTATGGTGTATCCTGTGGAGAAATAGTAAGTGAAGTTTTTCTCTTATTGCTTCCTTTGATAACAGTACAATAAACTCTTCGTTTGCGCATAACGGGTCAAGTTTATTGGAATGATTTGCAGTATTTAATGCGGAATATTTTATATTAATTAAGAGTATTAATGTTATATATGCTACTCAAAATTTGTTAAGGATCACATTTTTGACATAGCATTTTTCAGTCCTATAATCATCATATTAAAATCATATTTCCGCTAACGACACACCTGTACGTGGACCTCATAATTGTGTACTTAAGTTATCGATTTGTCATGTACACCTTGCACGATATGTACATGGAAAAGCACACCCGTGGAAATTTGGTGTTTTATGGCCATGTGCTTTCACTTAAACGTGTACAAGCAGCAAGACTTCTCTCGTGCTATTGTAAAACTGTGTTCGAAAACTGTGTTAGACGTCGTCTTAGCGAAGATGAGATGAACAAGGGTATTGGAATGTTGGAGGCTGGCCGTTCACAAAGGCACGTTGCCAATGTCCTTGGGGTATCCCAGAGCGTTGTCTCCAGGATGTGGAACCGATTCCAAATGACTGGAAATGTCTTGCAGGGCCACGCCGGAGGTCGGGAACGTTCAACGACTCCAGTCCAGGACCGATTTATTGTCCTTCAGGCCTGGCGCCAAAGGTTCTCGAATGCTACGACCTTACGTAACGACTTCCAGAATGCAACTGGTGTGCGTGTAAGCACACAAACAGAAATATGTTGCATGATGCTGGGATGAGGTCACGGAGGCCAGCAATTCGCATTCCATTGACACAACGCCATATTCAAGAGCGTTTGCAATGGGGGCAGACTCATGTCACATGGATAGTTAATGATTGAACCCCGGTCCTCTTCACTGATGAGTCAAGGTTTTGTGTGGACTTCACGGACAGACGGGCTAGGGTTTGGAAAAGTCCAAATGAACGCTTAGCTCCAGCATGCGTTACAGAACACAATCGTTTTGGTGTGGGTTCAGTCATGGTTCGCTCAGGGGAAAACGGACCTACACATCATTGAAAACGGTAAACTGACGGCAGTAAGATACGTCAATGAAATCTTAGACGTCCATGTACGCACGTACACTGGCGCAGTCGGCCCTGATTTCATTCTTATGGATGATAACGCCCGTGCACACAGAGCCCACATCACAAACCGATATCTTGAGGAGGCAACTATAGTCCGCATGGATTGGCCAGCGAGGTCCCCGGATTTAAATCCAATTGAGCATGCATGGGATATGCTGCAGAAAGCCATTTCTTCACGCCACGTCCAACCAACAACAGTTCAGGAGCTAAGACATGCACTCGTAGAGGAATGGGCCCAGAATCCTCATCATAAGGTCTGCAGGCTCATCAGCAGCATGCGGCGGCGATGCCAGACCGTAATTAATGCCCGCGGACACCATACTTGGTATTAAAGACCCTACGCCAACTATTTCCTGATTTGCAAGATTTTTTTAATTTCACTATGTGATCTCCAAAATGTTGATTTTCATCCAACGCACTCTTTCCGCAACAGGCACACGTCAAGGAACACTTCCATTGTCATTATTATCATAAATATCAATTCCGAACTAATTATATTTAATTCCTTTTAATCAATTTTCATATGTATTGCAAATACACAAAAGTAACGCACTATAGAAAAAGTGATCCTTAGCAAATTTTGAGTAGTATATAATACTATAAAAGTCCAGCAAACCTTAAAGTAATGATAAAATTGTTTATAAATACCGATTACCTGTGTTGTATTTCCATGGTAAACGATTTCACACTATTGTTGCGCTGATAAAGTATTACGCAAGATGGTATGCGGTATAACTTCTATAACTGTTGCTATGTGGTTGCTAAGAGTGTGTTGATGATCATGTGACTCATGATGACGTAACTTCTAAGATGTTATTTTTGTAATATCGTCTGAAATCATTGACTGAGTGTCTGCACTTTTGTTTTAGCCAAGTGATGATGATGATAATGACGATGACAGCGATGAGGAGATGAAAGTGTATTTGATAATCATCATAGTTTTACTCTGTCTGTTGTTGGTGGTCGTGGTGACTGTCTTATTAGTTTGGAGATTATGTATTAAACCAAAGACGAAAACACACAGTAAGCACCTTAACGATTTCACTTTGATCCGAAAACGATATTAGGATATACACTGCGATTATTTTCCTAATAACAAAAAGTTCTAAGTAAATTGATTATGCTTTTAATGGCATACTATATCCTAACAAAATTGACAATGTTTTGGTATTTTTTTCTACATGCCTTCTTAACTGGCGCGGTGATTTATGTTCTGTCATTGTGAGCATGCATTAAAATCTGACACATAGGCTTTGAATTTGGATGACCACTAATTCCATGTTTAGGGCGAAATCGTTCAATATCATTACATGTATTCATGTCATTTGCAATAAAAATAATTGTTTAAGCTAAAGGTAACAAGCACGGCAGAGGAATCTCGACTCCGTCTTGTCCTAATGGCAAATCTCAATAATTAACGCACCTTTACATATAAAGACGAATACGAAAACGTATTTGCATAATTCTATTTGCGACTCGTATCAACGTCATGTATAATCAATGTTTTGTTATTTTAGATATATTGACGGGGACTCATTACTTTGGAAATAACGACCGTCCAGTTGAAGATTACCTTTTCCGCGAGGAAACGTTCACAAGCATGAAATTTAACTCAGGTCTCGCTCCAGTATCTACAAATATGTCAGCCGGCGATAAACGACCGCTATCGGCATTTTCTATGAAAATAACCGACTCGGAACCAGCAAATCTATTGACCATGAAACCTGGATACCTATCTCCACCTCCGGCTTACTATAACCCAGCGCGCCTTGTGGTCACTCCGAAAAATAATCTGATCACTGACAGCCTGGGCAACCAAAGCCCTACATCCATTAGCGGAAGTCGCTCCCCTAAAACTCAGAGGTCTCATTCCCCTTTTGAAGACCGTGAGAGTCCGCTGCCACCTGTTAGCGAACGTCTGTACAATGGGGAATATATACGAACACCAGAAGACAGGTCACTGACACCAGTACTACCAGCACCAAGTCCAATTCCTTAAATAATTTGCAAACAACCAAATACTTGAGGAATTATTAACACTGTGTTTGGAAATCTTCTAACATGAAATAGAATAAAAACATTTTTTCAATAGTTTCCCTGAAGCAATAAGATTAGGTTTTGTTTCAGGTTTCTTTTTTCTGTGTGATCTTTACTGATGTTCATCGACAATCAGTGTGTGCTGACAATCACCCTGTCTCATTTTAATTCGCAGATTATGATTTGTTATTGTTACACATGTTATTAATTTCTTTAATTCTTGTGATATTAATGTCATGCTGTGATACGTCAGATTGTTGAGATATTTTTTGTTACTAATTTAATTTCATTGTTATATCTTCATCCATACTATTGTTAACTAGAACAATTCATATGAAATTTCTTACCCTGCTTGCTTTTAATAAGACATTCCTCATATGGCGGTCACGTGACAATCATTTGGTTATAAATTTTCTTTTGATGTTTTGCATTGAGATATACTTAACTGCTTTAAAAACGCATGTTTGATATCACATGGAAATTACAGCTGGTTTAATTTGATTAATCTAAAGGACACAAACAAATACTATTTTATGATATTCCAGTAAATTCATTGACAATAATAATCATATCAATTTAAACGTTCGCATTTTATACCACACAGGCAAATGTAGAATACAAAATGGATGTTGCATTTTTAAAGTTGTTAAGTAAATAAGCAAAACCTCGTTATCTCGAGGAGTCTTCGGAATAGACTAACTGCTCAAGATAAACGTGGAATTCGTAATAACGAGGTATTTGTTTGCTGGTTAACATTAATACACAACTATGAACAAAAATCGATGGGACTTTAAAAACTCATCGAGATAAGTCCAGTTCTCGTGATATCGACGCTCTCAATAACGAAATTTTACTGTATTTCGAAGTAGTGCTTTTACAATATATCCAGGTGGTATCCTCAGTGTATCGACCTGCTGATTATTCATAGATTTATACTACAAGTGGAAATATTGTTCACTGTATCTTTATTTAATAATATCTCATTATTTCTCAAATAATATAATCACTTAATATATTGACCCACTGATTAATAGTCTGACAAATTTTAACGCAAACATTCATGACAAAGGTACATTTGACGAGTCATCTGATAGCATATTAAACATACAATCACAGCGGCGAGTATTTGTAAAGCTCGTTAATTCAAAATTTTTACTTTAAATCCCTAACATGTATTCATTTTGTACTTTGATATTGTAAACAACTTGCGTGTTATTTACAAATTGTCTTGTAATATTTTCCATTTAAATCTCGGCTCATTTTAAGTCAGCTAAAGATGTTTTCAAAATGTTTTCAAACATTTCTCAAAGCGCATTTTTTCACAGCAACATGATATAAACAGAAATACTATTGTTAAAATTTGTTACTTCATCAATATGAAAAGGAAGGTACAATAAGAATGATATTGTATGTTGTATGTTGTTGATATGTCCTGCTATTTCTTATTTATCATTCTTACTTTCAAGAAATCATTCTTTGATAAAATATTTCAAGTGCGTTCAAGAATATTACTTATGTTCAGTTTTTTTCTTAGCTAAGATATTTTAGACCGTGTTTAATAAAATAATGAAAAAGCTTTGTAAATACGGGTCCATTTTACGGCTGCGATCGTGGTCCAGTGGTTAGTGCGCTGATCCGGGTTCAGATCCCAGTCGCGGCAAGTCATACCCTTCTATCAAAATTTGACAAAACAGGTCGATTTTCCTCCATATGTGGAGAAGTTGTCGGCTCCTTGTTGAAGGGTAAGTTAGTACTGGTTAGTATACAGTCCAGGAAATCTGGTTTGGTGAACCGGTCGCCGTATATAACTGAAACATTGTTGAAAAAACGGCGTTGACCCCCGATGAAAAAGGGTCCGTGTTTGTGGATCCGAGATGCTAGGTACAAAAATGCTGATATTTGTGAGTGCACTGACTGTTTTATATGTAATCTTATTGTCATTACTGTCATTTCGTTACTATTATTAAAGCATTCTTAAAAAAAGTGTTTTCTTTTTAATTTACCAGCCATTGCTTCAACTTGTTGATAGGTAGTTCGTGTTACAGAATGTGCATGTCGCATAGTTTCTCCTTATTCTAACGACGTAACATCGTCAGACGAAAAATGGATATCAACGCAAACCACTTTCTATATAGCATAAATTACCCTGTATCTGATTTTGTAGAATTGGAGTCAGTTAGACGGACGTTTTTCATAGCAAATAGAATGCTCGTAATGGCAGTGAATACCTAGTTCATATTTTTACAACCGCTAGTGCTGCATAAAAGCGGAGCATACTTAAAATACAAAAGGATAATTTCTTTGGTACATGTATTTGTAATGCCCAAAATATTCATCGTAGCGTATTTAAAATAATTTTGCCATGTGAACGTTTAAGTGTTATGAATAGATTTATCTTACTGACTACCAATGCCTAGATCTATTCCTCGTCGACAAAAGCCGTTTACTTCACCAGAGCTCGAAGGATTCCCTGAGATTTGTGCATGACATGTAAAACTTAAATTACAGTGATGTAGATCTTATCTTGTCATTGGGGATGCTGTTGAGGTTCCCGAAAAGCGCACGCATTTCAAAAAAATGCCGGGACCCACGCTGATCTGCAACCAGTCCATCCCGGATGTCGTTACTTCCGTCAATCAAAAATATGGAGAGTGACTTACCTTTGTGTTTTTCTTACGCGCGCAGTAGCAACGTGAAATGATATACAGGATATAATACACAACATATAATACACAGCATATAATACACAGCATATTATGCACGACATATAATACTCAAAATATAATGCACAACATATAATACACAGGATATAATACACTACATATATAATACACAGGATATCATACACAACATATAATACACAGGATATAATACACTACATATATAATACACAGGATATCATACACGACATATAATACACAGGATATCATACACAACATATAATACACAGGATATCATACACAACATATAATACACAGGATATAATACACAACATATAAAACACAACATATAATACACAACATATAATACATAACATATAATACACAACATATAATACACAGGATATAATACACTACATATATAATACACAGGATATAATACACATCATATAATACGCAGGATATAATACACAACATATAAAACACAACATATAATACACAGGATATAATACAGAACATATAATACACAACATACAATACACAGGATATAATACACAGGATATTATAATCGGCATAAAATACACATTATATTATACACAGCATGTTATACTCATTATATAATACACAGCATATAATGCACAGCATATAATACACAGCATATGATGCACAGCATATAATACACAGCAATAAGTACAGAGGGCGATTTGATATTACGGAGTAGGAAATCTACTGGAATAAAAGTTAGCTAGTTCTAGGAATCATCAAACCGTTTATACAGTAAAACTTTGCACTGAATTTTATTGCTGTTCTTTAATGTAACAAATTTAATGTGACATTTTATCAAGACTTGTTGAGACCACTCATATTGAATGCATCGAAATCGTTATAAATTGGAACTCAAATAGGTGAAGTGATCTACAGTCATACATGTATACAATATTCTCATCTAGACAACCAAATGTATTTAAAAATATAAATAATGGACCAAATATCTAATAGTGCTATCACTTCTAGTAAGTCACGTAAAATTGTGTAAACCCCGGTCATTGAAAATAGCCGAGCACTAGAGTAATATGAATAATAATCAGTAATTAAAGTCGGATTTAGGAGGGGCGGAGACGGCGTGCGCCCCCTCTAAGGTCTGGCAGGCATGAATAAAAAAAACTTCAGTTACGTGCTGATTGTGTCCATATTCTACATAAACAGACTTTACGCCCTCTAACCAAAACATCCTGTAATCGCCCCTGGTATTCACAGTACCGTGACAGTACATCGTTATAGCTGAAATTAATATCCATTTAAACAAGCTACTTTTCATGTTATCTATGTAGTGTAAAATATAAAGTTATACATAACATAAACTTCTTACTTATGCTGCTACATGAACCTTGTAAATCTGTTCGATTCACGATGAGGTCAAAGTTTTGTCATTGTTTGAAAATGGTTTTTTTTGGTATAAATATCTAGTTCGTATCTATGTTGTTTAATGCGTTTATTTCTGATGTTTTTGGTGACTTTTGTTATCTTTATTAGCAAATAGTTTGCATCACTTTGTGTTTTACAAAATATTACGGTAATGTTCTATATGACCTATGTTCTATATGTTACATATATACGCAGATTTACTTAAAACGGTCAGATATTGATGTTGTATAAGTATACACGGATGTGATAAGTCGGATATAAGCGTGCGTAAAAATGAAACCTGAATTAGACTGTTCTAAAAATTCTGCTAATGACCGATCACTTCATTCAGCCAACCAAGGAACACGCATGTTAGAGAATTCATTTACATTAAACAAAGGAATAAATATGGTATCTACTTCTGGAATGGGAGTTAAGAGTAATAATGAATTGCCATTACACGGCAATGCAAGTCATAGCCGATCAACTCCAGATATGCCGATCGTAAATTGTTATGACAATGCTCCAGATGGTGGGTGGGGTTGGGTAGTGACTTTTGCTGCATTTATGGTTAGTGTTATACTTGACGGTATAGCATTCTCTTTCGGATTATTCTTTAAAGAATTATTGG